>JASSUY010009991.1:0-36731 GCA_032466535.1 Forpus xanthops | reverse complement strand
TAAGATCATCTAGTTCCAACCCCCCTGCTCTGGGCAGGGACACTTCCCACTAAACCATGCCACCCAAGGCTATGTCTGGCCTGGCCTTGAACACTGCTAGCAATGGAGCATTCACAACTTCCCTGGGCAACCCATTCCAGTGCCTCACCGCCCTTAAAGAATTTCTTCCTCAGATCCAATCTAAACTTTCCCTGTTTAAGTGACAATAATTTAATACTTGGGGGCAGAGAGTACATGTAATAATGAATAGGATAGTTGTGCACAAATGGGATTGTGCACAAAATTACTTAAGGTGCTCAACCCTGTAGCCAGGAGGACTGCCCATTCTGCTTCCTTTCAGCAGGCATGTATTTTATTATATCTTTTTATGCGCAGTCAAAATTGCAGGAAAATGTCCTTTGCCCACATTTGGGCCAGGAATTCACTCAGAGAGATTAAAAATATAAATAAGACTATGTTGCTAATGCTTAATAGAAATTACTTCGTCAGTGGAAATCATTTAATGGCATACAGTAATTCTAAAGTAAGTTTGGATAAAAACTGGGATAATACTAGATTAGTGATGCCTCTTAAATTTTCTTGGGTTTTTTTTTGTTTTGTTTTTTTTTTTTACCAAACACAAAGATTCAGACTTTCAAATTTCACTGCATTTCTGATGTACCTGCATAACTTGTGTGTGAAATCAAAATAAGGGTTATATGTAAGTCTATTACTGCTATCTTTCATCTGTTATACGCCCATTTTGTGCACTCTTCTCTTTGATTGCTGTTACTCATTTCTGTTTACCTAGATTTGAAAATGTGGCCATGGTAGTTTGAATAATATTTTGTTCTACCTTACAATCAGATGACTGTTTCAGCAGATTAATGAAAAACTAATCTGGTGGCTTGCAAGAGGTTGAGCCATCAGACCTCTGTTTGCAATGCTGGTGTTTCCTATCATGCATAGGAGAATCACATGTCTTCCACCACTTCAGGGCTCGGTGCCTAAACCCTAAGCTCCCAGAAGTCAATCCAGCCTTGTATTCCTGGAGCTCACTCTGACGAAAATCTTGATATAATTTGTGATGTCAGATATTATTTGGTTTGGTCTCCTTATGCTTCTGATTGGAGGGGTCAGGAAAGGGCAAACATGGCAGAAAGAAGTCTTGTGCCATTATTTTTTTTTTATCATAAGTATCAGGGGCTTGGGAATGGTGGCATGGGAGGGAAAGCTCAGTGTGTATCATGTTAATAGAGAGGCTGACAATGTCTCACAAGTCTCTGTGTCTATATATATGTAATCTCATGGATCTAATGAAAAGAAATCACCTCTGCTGCTATATTTTAATAATTATATCTAGGTATTTTAGGAATTAAGTTTTAAAACACTTTTTTAACATAAAAAGCCAAGATTAAATAATTTTCATTTACCTATGCTATTGAACAGAATTTGAATGTTCAGAGTCCATTGCTGCATGTTAAAAAGCCTTGCCATCCATCAGTAGCTCAGATGGAAATATAAATGATGTTGATACAACAAAAGAATGCCTCATTCATTTATAAATATTCTTTATTAAAAAGAAATAAATAATTCACAACTTAATCAGGATGTGTTCATAGCCTGAAAGTGATTGTTATGATTTCTTCAGAAGAGAACTGTTTAAATGATGTCCCATGCAGCAGTTTAGCAGCCGTACATATGATGTCACTCCTAAAAGTCCAAGTAAATGACGTCATACATACGACCACCAAGCCACCACGTGACAAATGACTGTTATAAGAAAATGAATTATCATTACGAAGAGAAAAAATCAGGCTGCTGGGAGTACTGAAGTTCACTTTATACCTAGAATTAAAAAAGGAATCTAGAGAAAGCAGTTTGACTTCATTATTGCACTATATTGAAATGAACAAATAGCACCCACTTCCTGTAAAACAGACACCTGATTTTAATCTGTGCAAGACTCTGCCCATTTCTGCAAAAGGTAATCCAGACAAAGCAAGTATAAAATGCCTTTTTTTTTTCCCCCTACAAAATATGAATGATGAACAAGCACCCCCAAATATTTTTCTTCCAACCTCAAGGAGTTTAAGTATATAAACTGTTGACTATACATACATAGACATGGCACTCAACAACATTTGTAGCTTTCTTTGCCTTTATTTTTCACTCCTTCCCCTGAATACAGTAATTCTGCAACATTTATTGTTGAGATCAGTCAAAAAATGTTTTAAATTCAAAACATATTTTAAATTCTGGATGCTCTGTTTGTTACTGATTTTGGCAGCTCAAACATTTCTTTATTACAATTCTTTTAAAACTATTACGTATGGTCACTTTGTGGGTCACTAAACCCCTGCACTTCAATACATCACATCTTTGAGTGAGAGCTCAGCATCATTTAAACTGGTTGCAGTGCCTCTCCTATGCTTCAGTTACATTTCAAGTACTTTTCACAGCTGCTAATGTTAGGACAGAGAAGAAAATGACTGCAATGCCTTAGGAAGGTCATTAGTGCATGATTCTCAGTAAACATAACAATTACTTCTTATCCATCACAAATGTGCTAGGAAACAGCAGGCAATTTCTTTGGGGAAATACCTCAACATGACATGTTTTACTTAACCACTGAATGTTGAAATTGTCCCATACTCAATCACTGTTGAGGCAGGATGGAAATTGACTCACAGTGATATGCCATGCAACTTAAATTGTAGATTCTGGCAGCTGTTTAAACAAGTATGAGGTTATGAGCCACAGCATATGAAGACAAGGCACTTATAATGAAAAGCAACGGACAAATCTTACGATTCTTTTCCACTGCTGTATTTGCTCACATAAGGAACCTTTACTCCTAGAGTAGCCTGATGCAAACTGAGAGCTTAAAGGAAGGCTACAGAATACTTCATGGGTTTTTACCTGCAGCTCTGATTATCATCTTGTGTAGGGCCTCTTTAGGGCAATCAGCTGCATAGCAACACTCATTTTTTTAAAAAAGCAAAAGTGGAGACAAGATGTCCTGATCACCCCTGAAACTGAATGAAAGCAACGCAAGATTCCTCTCATTTTTCGGAAATCATGGGCAGCTTGAGTCTCAAATTCTCACATTAATTCTAACAACTTAAAAACATCAGCAGATTGCTTTCTGAGTTTTCCTTGTGTGAGAAGAGCTCCAGAACTTGCAAGTCCACTTCCTTACTGCTTGAAGCAACTCATAATCCAAAGTGACTTCAGAACAAGTTTTCAAAGGCATGGTCTCAGGTGATGAGACCTGGGGAATTTCATCTGCTAGCCATTCCAAGCAGCAAGCAAGGTTCCGATGAAGCATGCCAAAGGAGGCTTTGACAGATCTTCAGCAGCTCTTCTGGCCCACAAAGGGTGTGATCTGCTCAGGACCAGATGCTGGAAGAGCTGCTGTCTAAGCAGGGAAAGGCTCACACAGACATGGGTTTTGAGGCTCATGGTGAGAGGCACTAAGCTGGGCAAGTGGCAAAAGCCCAGAGGCCCACACGGCCAACCATGTGCATCACACTCCCAGCTATGAGAATCAAATGGGTACACCTTGAGTGGTACTTTCATCATGGTGGTAAGTGTTCTACTAATTGACTCCTGGAGACTTGAACCTCCCACAGCAGTGTTCCAAACATTGCCAGTTTGTGCAGTTACTGAAAATTAAATTTAAGCTTTCACATAATTAATTTTTCATGTTTTGTCAATGGAACTTATTCACAAGCCTTTCAGGAGCTGACACAGTGTACCAGACTATGCATAGCTTAGTGACTGAGGCTTGGTAAAAATTGAACAGATTTGGACTTAAGGAACTTGTGCAAATTGGTTTTTTTACTCAAAATTAATTTATTTTAGATGTAATCTTGGTCTAATGGACCTAACTGGATAATAGTGTGGTCTTTAACTGCATCATCCATTTTGTGGTTGGCTCAGGACAACAAAATTGTAATCTGTACAAAAAACATACTTGCATCAATCCTCATTTAAGGAAGACCAAGCTACAATTTGTAGGCACTACATGACAATCTTTACTTCACAAAGTCATGCAGAAAATAGAACTTCTTGAAACCCCTTGCTGACAAGTCTAAAAGAGACTGTGGGGAAGGGGGTGTCTATGGAGCCCAGGGGAGAAGGCAAGGACCAGTAGGTTGTGTTGCTTTACAGCAGCTTGCAGTCGACACCTGGGAGTGCAGGACACAGATGAGAGGATGAGAGTAAATCATTGAAGCCATCAAAGAAGAAAGATCTCAAGGATCTTTGTGGGTGGGTAGAAAACAGGAATGAGAGATCACCCTTCTGTCACAAAAGACTTTAATTACTGTATCTTCCTCAACCTCAGACAACGACTGATATGTAAGTCCCAGGAGCTCATAGCTCTAGGAGCCAAGGATCGATTAGAAGAATTAACAGAGTGGAAAAAGTCTTTGGAATAGAAAGAAAGATACCCATTCCTCATTGCATATCACAAATAAAATGTAAAAAATGAACGATTTCTACCAGCTACACGTAGAAATTTCTGGAAAAATTACTGATGCCAAGTATTTTTCATATTTGATCTAACAGCAGCTTACTGGTACGTGTCACCAAGGAAACAGCACTGCTTCATGAGTTACTTCTATGACCCTTGTTTCTCCCTTACCAGAAGATAAAGTAATCTAGAAGGTGTAGATCACAATATGGCTACTGCAGTGGGGGAGGAATATAGAGTATAGAGATTGGAACAGTGAAAATGTAAGAAAATCTACATGTAAGTTATCCATGAGACCAGAAGTTGGAGAACCCTCTGGTGCAAATGTATCTGAAGGGAAAGGAAGCAGATCTCTCTGCATTTTCTTAAAGAAATCCTAGTCCTGGAGTACTGCAGAATTGAACACAGAACTAACGTTGAACGTACGCTATAGTGGGTGAGAGGCTTAAAAGTTCTACAGTCAACAGAGCAAGGATCAGCCCAGTATGTCAGGTTGACCTACAAATTCATGCTGTAGGTCAGAGCACCTCAGACACTCAGAAAAGCTGTTGAAAATTTTAGTTATCAGAATATTTACAGTCCTGACACTTGACTGGGCAAGAAAAAAATATCTGGAACTGCTCCTTCAGTCATCATTGGCTTGTTGAAGGAAGAGCAGCTGTTCATTGCCAAGGCCCCTGTCAGGCTATGCTGATAACAGGCTATACTGGTATTCAGTCCCAGAATGAAGCTGGTTTCTGTTAGGCTGTGTTATTAGAGAGATCTCTGATGATGGGTGATTTCCCAGCCAGTGCATCATTACGTGCATCCCTTGCAGGAGTATGTGGAACAACCACACAAGGTCAGAAATACCAGAATATTTCAATATATCTCAAGGCAGAAGATTTCTGCCAAGCACAGGGATGATTCCTCAAATCATCGACTAACTCAGGACAAATTCCTCTGAGACTAAGTTAGCAGAAATGCGTGAACTCTATTCTGTTTTTGATCCTGCTTTCCAGTGTTCTTTGGTTGAGGGTCCAATTCCTAAACTATGAATACAGTATCTCACCAAAGTGAGATGTTCTTTTGCAATTCTTCTCTGTTCTCCACAACCTCATTCAATTATTTTCTTTTTACCTTCTTATATCCATCATTCTCTTACTGTTCTCTATTTTCCTTCCCTCATTTTTATCCATACACATTTAAATGGTAAACAGAATTGTGGGTAAGTTATGCTAGGCTGAGACAAGAGAAGGACGCAACAAATAAATCAGGGAGAGCAGTCTCTAATGTTCCCCAATGTGTCTTCTAACCCTGTTTCTACAACTTATAGCCAGAAAGGATGGGAGTTGATGGGGAGACACACACAAATGTTCTACATTCAGGTGTTGGAAAAGAAGATGAGAAGCAGAGGGGCATGAGTAGCTAACCAACAAAACACAAGAAAAATAATAATCAAAGTTTTCTTCAGGAACACAGAGGTAAGCAGTGGGGCAATGAGGTGGCATCCAGCATGCAAGTTACTCATACTTTACCAAGGTAAAGTGGTGGTTGTCCCTAGTAGCATCATTCATACATTTTCTGACCATACTATAACTGAGGCTCTGGGTCTCAGTTATATGTATTTATATAATATTATGAAATTATTATTCTATACTTACTAATAACTTGAATTTTCACAAGTAGACAGCAGAGAAAGCATTCAACTTATGCAAGAAATAGCCAGGTAAAAATGAATTTACTATACATTTAGAGCAAGTTACTCAGCCTTGTCACATACATTGAAATA
The DNA here is from genome assembly GCA_032466535.1 of Forpus xanthops. Taxonomy (NCBI): domain Eukaryota; kingdom Metazoa; phylum Chordata; class Aves; order Psittaciformes; family Psittacidae; genus Forpus; species Forpus xanthops. The sequence goes on along the minus strand of JASSUY010009991.1, from coordinate 30,501 downwards.
TTACAACTTATTACATTATTATACCGATATTACAAGTGTAATATTGGTATTAAACAGCTGAAAATATCATTTGAACTAACTAAACTTTATACTGTTATTTTCCATTTCAGTTGCTTTCCTAATAGCAGAGTAACTACAAACAATGAAATTCCACAATTATTTAAGCCACTCAAGTCCCACACAACAACATTAAGATTTCAAGCCTGTAAGTTTCCATGTGTCTGATACGTTGCAGCCTGTAAAATCAGAAATTAAAAATCACATGCATTACCTTCTTCAGATTTACAGTTCTGTTTCACCAAGAAACAATGATTTCAAGTTCAAAATGTTATAAAATATCTTATTTAGAAACATTATTAATCTTATCTTGAAATTTATCAGTAAGGGAACTCATTCCTTCAGCAGTGCAGTGTCACAAATATCACTTGGTAATCATTTTTCTGAACATCATCACAATTTGTCATATATCATAAGAAGTTCAGTTTTCTCATACTTACAAGTAGAAGGATGATCACTATGAAGCAGCTGTGGGTTATTTTTTTCATTGTGGAATTCTGGAGAGACACGTTGTAGCTGATCTTTCTAGGAATTAAACCCCAAAAAAGAAAGCAGTGTTAGATTTTATCTGTTAGGATAAATTCCTTACCTTTGCATATGAGCATTTTCTTACACTTTAAGTAGACTCTGTGTGTGTTCAACACCAGCCTTCAGCATACTCATATTTGACTTCACTGGAGGCCTATATGCTTATAATTTGGTCTCCTCCATGGGTTTCTGGTGATGAGTTCAGCTGATGTGGGGTACAGACCCACGTTACTATGCCATCAGCAGCAGGTCTGTGTTAAACTCTGTCTTTGCCGGCTGAGGCTACCTTGGTTGTCCTGTTTCAATTGCTTCTAAACTACACATACAGCTGCAGACCTATGAAAAATCTGCATATTTTTAAAATGAGCTAAAACCCCAGAAAGATCCAGTTCACAGATAAGCGTAGTGGCAGCTCAAAAGGATTATTTATGAGACTAGAGAAAGCCAGAGGTTGGGTAATCACTAGCTAGGTGAATAAGCAAGTGTGCCAGGAAAAGAGAGAGAAACTGGGATCAGCACTGTGGGATTAGCTTGTATGGGCTGTGGATGGACACAGGGCAGTGTAACCCTCAGGCTGTCAAGAATGACTGCTTCAGCTGCACAAAGGGCTGTGCAGAGTGGCAGAGCATGGCCACTACTCCATAGGCTTGGAGAGAACTGGATCACTAGCTTTTTGGTTTTCCATTTTTTTTTTTAACTAAATAAACACGCATCTGGCCTTTCTAGGAGAAATATCCAGGGCCTGTCATGTACCACCATACTGCTTCACAGGTTTGGGAGTACAAGCAAACAATGCTCTCTGCACTAACACATTATCTTTAGTTTCATAAAAAAAAAAAAAAGGAACTTCTGCATTAGAGTAAGAAATGCAGCTTTTTCCAAGACAGCAGTGCCTTCTGATGTCTCATGGACCACTAGTGGTGCATGGGCTGAATAACATGCCTGCAGATCACCTGCAACCACAGTAAGAAAGTGAGCAGTCACACAGCTTTATTTTTCAGACAGCTTAAAAACAAAGAGTGAGGTGTTTCCTTCTTGGCCAAACAACCCTGTGAATACCTTGCATATCTGATACCCAGAAATTTAATGGGAAAAAGGCACACAGACCTGGACACTTAGTCTACTTGATATGTAGTGAGCAATGCAATCGTTTGCACATTTGTCTCTGTAGCAGCACTGTAACACGTTTTCTCATTTTGAAATGGTCAAAGCAGATACATGTAATCTTTAAACATAATAAAGGCGTGGCACTTCATTGTCACCCAAGTGGGTGTAATCTCCTACCAGATCCAAATAGGAGCACTGAAGAGATGTGTCACTGAGATTACACAGAAAAAAAAGGAATGGAAAAGAGGATTTGCATCTAATAATAAATATTCTTATTACTGTCTGAGCCTTGCCAGAGGTAATGGGACAGGCAAATGACACAGAAATATTATGCAATTGTGCTGTCGGCCACATATTTGCATTTGATCACCAATGGTAGACAACTCAATTGAAGCAAAATAAGACAGCTAGATCAGAGCAAAATGCCTAGAATTATCTGCATCTTCTCCAAACTATTCACTGCAATGTGCATTGGTTCCAAGCTGTCAAAAAGGTTCATGAAGGTAAAAACAATCAGTCTTGGTCAGCTGTGCAATGAACAGACATACAAGCACACAAATGGTATTCCTACAGTTACAACTATACTGTAAAGTCTTCTGTAATCTGGTATAAAGCCTGTCTGGAAGGTGTCTCTATTTTTCTTGCTAGCCACATTATTTCTGCCCCACCTACAGTGATTTGGTAAAAAGTGGGCAAAGGAAGGACTTTGCAGTTTTAAAATCCACAGCACTTTCCACAAATGGCATAGAGATCCACACAATACTGTGACCTAGAAAGCATAAGCAAATCAATATGCAATTCAGGTTACCTGTGATACATCTGCTTTTCCTGTACTTTGTGATGGGAGTGTTTGCAGCACTCTGTTGGGTTACAGCTACAGCTGCAGGTAAATCTTACCCTTGTGAGATTTTGTGAATATTTGTTACGATATACTGAAAGAGCTATTCAAAATATTTCCTGTTCCATTGCTCCTATTGAAAGGCATCTGTAAAATATTTAACACATTATTTTCCCCTCTATTAAATGTAATGACCGTGTCACATAATGGATGAATGATACTACATACAAGTAAATGAGTAAGAAGTCTTTCCCATGCTGAACCTTATATAGTCTTGATATTTGTAGTCTTCCTTTTCCTAGCCAGGTCTAGCCACAGGAATGGCTGACATGCTACATAAAATCCAGCACCTCCTTTTCTTTCCTCTCTCACAGAAGTCTTTTCCAGTGACAACTGTTGAATAACAATGCACTAACAATACACATATAAAGCCCCTGACTAAGAAGTGGCTTTTCTCTCCTTTAACCATAAGAATGGCCTGTAATGCTATAGCCCACTTGAGTTAGCACCAATATAGGATCAAGGATGATGACTGAATTGAAATGAAAAGGTATATGCAGATATGAAATGTTGGTCAATGGGCAAGGCAGAAACAGGGAGGCAGAAAGAATTTCATAAAAGGGAATCCCAAGAGATGGACCTTGTCAACCTCTGGATGGAGGAACAGACCAGTATCTTCATGGCTCTGCCCTAACCTCCAGCAATCCATGTTCAGGTTTGACATGACAGGCAAGCTGGGATGTACAAAGTAGTACAGTCAAGTGCTCTGGGTTTTAGGTCTTTTTCACTTATTGTGAAATAAATTTTCAGCTACACACTTTTAAAATAGAATGCATTTTACCATTATAGATGGAAGGGCAATAAATTATAATCTTTCAAAGCTGTTTTATGCATAGGCATTTTAGATGAATTTTCATTGGAGATGTTTCAGGGTATGCATGAGTTTTTCCTGAGATGACGCTTATTATAATAAACTAAGGAATTATAAATAACGTACTGACAGTTCTTGGGATCACTGGAGCTAATATATGAATGATTATTATGGGCATTTAATGCAGTTTGCAACTACTCCAAAACTTGTTTCATTTATTGAAGTTGCCAAGCAGGTTTTAGATGCTGTCCTGATTCCTGTTTCTATGCTATTTACCTTTTTTTCCCTAAGTCCAATAATGGCCTTGCTTGATATTAAAACAATGTGCTTCACATATCTAAATTTTAAAACATCCGTATTGAGTGATTAATCACTGCAAAAGTCCAGTACTTTTCCGTGACTGAATTAATTCTTCACCCTCTGTTGCTTATAATAGTTCCATATTACATCACTGTATGTTTTTCAAAGTAGAATATTGTTCTTTTTTTCTTTGTAAATGTAGCACAGCTCATTATGTGCTAAGATATTCCTCCTGCTTCAGCTATTACAGTAATATCACTGACACCTGGGGATTAGTCCAGAAGCTCATCTGAGGATGAGCACATCATATTTAGTAATGACATCTCTTTTGGCCCTGCCTCTATTTCTATGGCTGTAGTCTTAAGCTGAATAGGACTTCAACTACAGATACCACTGGGCTACCCAGAAGGTGAGATAACTCTCCCTGCACAGCCATTTGCTTAAGGCCAACAGGGGGAGTAAAATTTAGCCAGAAAGAAAGGTGTAAGGGGGAGATTCAAAAGAGGGCAGTACAGCAACATTTCCTTCCTGAGGTCTAAAGAAACTATAAGAAAGAAAGGCTTTTTTTGGAGGAAGAACTGGAAAAAAACTTCTCATTTAATTATTCTGCTCTGATAATTCTGCACTGCAGTCTTTCACAATAGTGCTGACATACCTTTGCAGGAAGAAATGGCTTTAGCATCGCAAAACAAGACCTGTGGGGGTTGTGGCTAAGCAGACAAGCGTGACGCAAAAATATCTCTTTCTCATTGCTATATTCCCCCCAGAAACTTTAAAAATTCACTTGCTACCTCCTTGTTTGAATGGAAGGCCCTTAGAAGGCTTCCTTTCTACCTTGTGCAGCTTTCTCAGGGTGAAGAGCTGTATACCCACCTCTCATCCCAATGTATCTAGGGTTTTTTAACCAGTGGAGAGGCTTGCAGACACTCCTAGGACTGCCTTGCCATTGAGTACAGAAGAACATCAACTTGCTCTGCCTACATTAACACTGGAGTGGGAAACAGGGCAGAGGCACCAGGGCAAGACATAGGCAAGCCAGCCGATCTTGTTGCTGAGGAATTAGGGAATTTGAATACAAGGAGGTAATTGCAGGTCTGTCTGCATTGCCAAACATGCAAGTAGTCTAGGGGAAAGTATTAAAATTGTTCCTTCCTTCCTAGATGGACATTTTACCCTGGGTTCTTAATTTCTGGCCTTTGGGCCAGGAGTGACCTGTACACAATACTTTTATAATCCCAAACTCTGTGTAGACCAGCACTATAGCTACAGTCCCTTCATGCAGAGGGAATACCTGAATGCCAGGCAGAGTGTGATCCCCATGAGTGATAAGGGAATAGAGCTAGCCTTTCCTTATTCCCAAGCAACATGCTCTAGTCATTGGCCTGTAATGATCTGCAAATGGTTTAACTCCATGTGTCTCCTCACAATCATATTTCTGAGTGAAATGATGAGGTCTGCTCGGTTCTTCCTGCTATAAAGCTGGTGATTGTCAGTCCCAGGTAAATAAATGTGGCTCCCTCCAGCCTCTAGTCAAGTGCCCAGAAAGATGAGGCAAGGCAGAAGACATATTTAGTGGCTTCTACTGCTGTGATCCCTATTGGTTAGCTTGAAACAGCTCCTTGATCTTTTGTCTAACTGCCTAAAAGTTTTCATAACAATATCTTAGAAATACAGGTTCCAAATTCTTAATTTCGGATACCTAAAGACTGCTACATGAAAATTGCAGGCATCTAGGTCACTTGCTGCATCTTACCCTTTTTGGTAGTCTTGGAGATAATTTTACTCAAATTCTGTATTGTGTTATAACTACTCAGCTGCTACTCAAGCAGACCACCATTAATTTCCATTAGTTTACCCAGTGAACTGCATTTTGTAGACCTGAGTGCGTGCTATTGTTAACAAACTGGAACTATTAGCCAGGGTGAATAGGCAATTTCAGAGCTACACAGATCAAGTGACCAAATAAATCTACTTACTGATTCACTTGGATTACGTGGAAGCTGCAATGTTTAATGCTTCATTTTCCCATTGAAAAATAGTCAACAAGAAAGGGTTATTTTACCTTAGGCTTTCCTTTACCAAATCCTTGCCAATAAACTGGACAAAAATAGAAAGAAGCTAGCTACAAACTTGTCTGTGCTTACTTTTAAGGTAATCACAAAGTTTTGAAAAGGCCTCATGCTACATACCGAGCAGCCAATGGGATCATAAGCACTACAAAGAAAACTGAAGATGTTGATTGTTACGCTGAGATAATGTATACTTTGAAAGAACAAAAAGTGCAAGAAATGTGCTTTGAATAAGATTTACCTGTGACTTTAATAATAGGCAAATCAAATTATCCACAAGGTTTTCAGAAAAGTCTGAAAAAACATTAAAGGAATTAGAGGAGCTGACTCCTTCCACCTGTAAGGGATACCTGGCTTGAAAGGCACTTGAGAGGTTTCAATTTCCAGGAGGGGAGCTGAGCACTGGCACATAATTTCTAGGTCCCTGAAGCTAAATGAATCCTATTTGTATTATACGTATCTGGGTATAATATTTCTGCATCCTCTAATGGCTATTACTGGGAGGTATTCCTAACATATATTAGAAGCCAATGAAATTGCTACTTTCTCAGTACTTAAGAAGCCATCCCTAATCGCACTCTTGGCTGTTGGCCAAGTGGTTTTATGAGATTTAAAAGCAGAAAAAGTAAAGAAATTTTCAGGAAGAGACTAGTAAGTATTTCAGGGGTTTTATTGGTAGCCCAGGTTTGAAATACTTACTGGACTGTGTAATTTCTTCCAAAAGCTATATTTTTTACCTTTTTCAAAGGAAGGTGTAAACCACAAAGTATTTTAGCCCAAAGTATTGACAGGAGTATTTGAAGAAAGGTGTTCCAAGTACTTCTGGACTTTAGCCTCTACCTTGCTACGCTCCGCTAACACTGGTAAAATTATTCCGTTTCACCCAGGAATAGTTGTCTCAAAAACATATATGACCTTATTTTGCTATCTTAGGAACGTGTGTCTGGTTTAAGCTGGACATGAAGCTATTCCAGAAATAACCATCTTTGTTTAAATAAAGAGAGAAAAAGAATATTGTATAAGTCATCTTTAAATATAAATTATCAGTATTTACTGCTGCAATAGGTAACATGCCTATTGGTTTCTGATGCACTCAGCCACAAGTTTTTCCAGCCCTCCCTTGTGCTCCTGCTGTGGCTCAGCCAGCCACCCCAGCAGAAACAGATTGAGGTTTTTGGCCTCTGCAACTCTCTGAACTTACTGCATATTCTGGTGATGTAAGCAGTGATAAAAGGAAGCTGGTAGAAATACTTAATTCAGAGATGACAAGTAACAACAGCAAATATGACGTGATACAGATCAGTTTATGCTGTTGTGGAACTGAAATTAAAAGATTGACTTGGCCCTTTTGCAGTAAAAGCAATGCCACATGCAATTACATTTGTACTTGAGCCATAATGCAGTACAAGGAATGTATCACACTGCATCTCTGGAAAATGAGTTCATCCTCTTCAAACACTATTCAAAGGACATACTCTTAAAATGATCTCACTGTAACAAAACAATGATGGTCCACATAAGAATTAAGTCAGTCTCTCAGCACACTTCAAACATCACAGAATGGTTTGAGTTGGAAGAGGCCTTTAAAGATCACCTAGTTCCAACCCCCCTGCCATGGGCAGGGACACCTTCCACCAGACCAGATTGCTTGAAGCCTCATCCAACCTGACCTTGAACACTGCCAGGAATGGGGCATCCACAGCTTCTGGGCAGCCTGTTCCAGTGTCTCAATTCCCTAATCATAAAAAAAAAAAAAAAATTACTTATATTCAATCTAAATCTATCCTCTTTCAGTTTAAAACTGTAAATCCCTGTCCTGTCACTATAGGCCCTGATACAAAGCCTTTTTCTGTCTTTCTTAAAAGCCCCTTCTAATATTGAAAGGCCACAATAAGGTTGCCTTGGAGCCTTCCCTTCTCCAGGGTGAACAACCCCAACTCTCTCAGCCTTTCTTTATAGCAGAGGCACTATATCTCTCTCATCATTTTTGTGGCTCTCCTCTGACCCAATGTAATAGGTCCATGTCTTTCTTGAACTATGGACTCCAGAGCTGGACACAGTATTAGAGGGGCAGAATCACCTCGCTTGACTTGCTGGCCGTGTTTCATTTGATGTAGCCCAGGATATGATTGGCATATCACGTTGTACGTTTCTGATGCCAACAGCTTGATTTTTGTTTTTACAATCAGATTTGTAATGCTAATGTTAAATATAAACCTTACATTTTTGAAGTATCACTCAAGTTTTTTTCTAGCTCTGCTTCCAGTAATGGACTACAAGATAAAACAATATTCCAAAAAAACCTTACTAAATGCCAGCAACTGTTATCATGTTAAAATCAAATATTTTCAAGCTATAGAACAAAGAAGCAGAAACCCGTGTAATAAAGCAGAGGAGTAAAATCTATAGCATAGCATTCCTGCTATTTTAAGGGTGATTTAGTAACAGAATTAAATTAAGCAACTTTAGCTAGTGGTTTGCCATGAGATAGATGAATGCAACCACACTGCAGGAATGCCAAGTTCACCACTGGACCCTTCCTTGCCATTTTGCTACCCTGTGAAGCTATGGTTTAGCATCTCACATAGTAGCACAGTATAATTTTAGCCTTTTAGGCACAGCTGTGAAAGGTCTTTTTGAAAGTGCTTGCAATTTTTGGAGGGTTTTGCAGCAGTGCTTGTAAAATGAGCAAGTATGCAATTATCTAATCTTGATGACACTGCAGCGTGAACACATCCAGAAGCTTGGGATGAATACTACCCTGCTGTAGAGCAAAGATTTCAAAGGAGTTGCACACATTTATGTCAGATTATAATCTTCTGCATAGCCTGAAAATTTAAAGCAGATATTTGGAATTAATTAGTATCTGTAATTCTCTTTTTTTCTCAGACAAAAAAGTTTTCAGTCATCGCCTGCCAAATAATCTTTGTGACTAACATTAATAAAATTAGTATAATTTACAATGAGAACTGGGAAGGCTAGTGCTATATAAACACTGCTAATGTCAAATAAACTGAAATATATTGCACAACTTCCCCTAACTCATAGCTCCCTCTGTGAGTTAAGGGAAAAGCCATGTTTGCCAGCATCGTGACTGGACTGTACATACAGCTTAGGTCTTATGTACAGTATGTGCCCATCCATGCATTAAAAATATTCTAATGGGTATTTTTGTTCAGTGAACTAAGAATATAATGACAAGGCAAATTTGGATGGGCTTTGGAAGCACACAAGAAGAATTAGGGAGAAGCAAGAAAAGCTTCAGGATACAGGCTGAATGTAAGGTCATTCTTTTTTCCAATTCCCTAACTCTTTCTGTATCACATGGGAAGAATCTTCATCTAACTGAATAAATGCAGCATCATCTCTGACATTCTTCCCTCCTGGACTGATACTTTTCTGATTCCTTATACGGAGATTTTTTGTTAAAAATTTTCCTTCAGCTGCAGCACATACTGGAAAGAAAAATAGTTATTTAATATTTATTTGTGGCCAATTCCCTCTGTTTTCCACTTGATCTTTCCCCAGGCAAACTCCCACTGGTCCTTTTTTTGTAACCATACATTCCTATATATTATTTGAAGCAAGTGAATATTTTATGGGGTAGGCAACAATCCAATAAAAATATTATACTTTCTTATTATGTCACTGTTTTTATATAAATCATATAAAGTGTGAAAAATCCTGTGAGTGGATTGTTATAAATCAAATGCATATGACACACATTTAAAGCACTTTGTTCCCATTTGGCAGCAGAATAGTCCATGCTACATCTGGATGTAGGCTTTATTTCTGTCCTGACAAAATGAGCCTGTTTTCAAGCACTAATACCTTCTTCTTCAGTCTCGTCTTAATTTTATAGCAGCTAATAATGAGTTGAAACGCTGATCATGATTTGAAGTCCAAATACATCTCCTTTGATCTGGAAGGGTTGTATCTAACAGAGTATTTTAAATGCCCTAACAGAGACAAACTTTGGGGCATGAAAGTCCTCTTGTAACAGTCGCTGCAGAGGGCTTTGTGTGTCTGAGGTTTTGGCTAACATTTATGCACCAGTTGGTCCACTTAAAGAACTATTACATTTGCAGATAAATCTTGCTTTACCTATGCTCTTAAACTATTACATCTACTGTAACACTGATATTTCTGTTACCCCACCTACACTAAATTAACAGGAAAGTGACCCAAAGCTCTCTCTGCATTTTAGACTATTTTTTACAACTCATGTAAGGATGAATGGAGATATAACAATGTAACGAATGGTGTAGATATAATGAAACATGAGTAAGTCAGCAAAACCAAGATTGTCTCCATCAGTTATTACAGATTAATTAAATATCACAGCTATAGTGCTTGGACACTGTTTTGTCCCTGTCAGGAATTATGGCACCGTTACTATAAAAGGTTAGATTGAATGCTACAGTCTAAATTTCCACTTTCAATTAGGGCAAAATCCACACACCTCTCACTATGGCATTACACATTCATTACAGAAGTTCAACAGGGCAATTTACATGTAACAAATTACTATGAACTGACATTTTACCAAGAGGTAGCTATTAGCTGTTTAAATTAAAATTCTGTGGAAGACTTCCAGACTAACATACATGAAAATATTTACTTTAAATAATAACAAGACAGATCAGGTTCTTAGTGGACACACACATGCTTAGATTAGAATAAAGGGAAAAATGGGTCTTTCCAGAGACGTGCAGAGGTAAGGTTAGTGTTTTCTTTATGATTCTTATTTTCTTCTGTAAATTAGAGTAGATTAGCAAGGAATGCAGATGAGTTAATGTGAATCACCTGAACATGGAGACAAACTATTACTGGTGTAACTCACTCACATATTCCTAGAATATTTAATAAAAAGCTTTGGCTCTTTGTCCTTCCAGCCTTGCAGTCTGGAGGACAGGGTTCATCCACCCGTCCCGTAGCTGGGTCCAGGTGAGACAGAAGGCATTTGCAAGAAAACAAGGACAGGAAATGGATAAATTTGTTGGTGGCAGAAATGCGTGCATATCCCTTGTGAACTGAAAGGTCTGTCATTACTTGCTACCAACATTAGCTTCGACCTTTCAGGGAAAAGTGCTGCCAGCCCACGTCATGCACAGCACACCTCTGGAGATCTCTTTCTCTTTTTATAAATATTAATTAGCAGAATTGTCATAACCACTCGTGGAGTTCAGAGTCTCAGCAAAGACCTTGCACAGATGCTAAATACATGTGACTATCAATGGCCAACCACCTATCACAAGTTTTATTGGCACCTAAATATTCAGGTCCATGGAAGAAAACTTCATCTTCTGGCATATCAGAGGTCTATGTAATGTTCCCCCAAACCAGAAAAATTGTGAAGCAAGGGCAACCCAGTACAACAGAGAAGAAAGCCTTTTCACACAATCTTACCAGCCAGGAAGAGCAGACCACAGGCTTTGGACCTGTAGGTCTTTGACCACAGGTCAAAGATGAGCTACTAAGATGAGCTACTATGAATAAATTCTTGAGGAGTTAGTGAAGCCCTGCTTATATTAAACTGCACTGATTGACGATTTTCTGTTCTGTAATCTGAGGACAATGATGAGAATTTGGGCTGTGTCTCACAGATTATGCTCTTGCTGCCTGTTACGGGAGTCATAGTTATTCCATCTGGAGCCCTGGGTTTTCATTCTTCTATTACAAATGTTAAGTGGAGCTCTGAGACAGCACTGCGTAGCTAATCTACACTCCTTGAAAAGCTAAATGGCATAACTCAGAAATGTTGCCCCCTCAGAACCTGTTAAATGCAATACAGGTCTTTTTATTGGCCTCTTGGCATTGTCACTGTCCCACTTGTTATTACTGTGATAATTTCAAATTCATTTATCTCATTTTGCTCTCCTTTCACAAGTTATTCTGTACGCAAGATTCTACTCAGACAGCAAATGCATGGCCTAATTTTGTGCTGGACAGGGCACTGATGGGAGTAGGACCTGCTCAGAAGCATGTTGTTAGCCAGGGCTGGTGAAACTTGCTGTGGGTAAAGCATCAAGTGGTCTGGCTCCCACTGGCTCCATTGTCAGGAATGAAAGCCTCCAGGGCTATTGCAATTCTCAAACAAGTTTGTCAAAGCCCATTTATGATCACTTATAACATAATGTATTTCTTAATGATGCCAAAAGTAACTCTGAATGCTTCCTTAAGCCAAGGTTTGGTTTTGGTAAAATCTTGATATATATTGGCTAAAGCCTGTATTTCGCAGGGTTTTATTTTGCTGGGGCCACTGAGCTGCATTTCTGGCTCCATTACTCAAGGAACTGAGAACCAACCCCAAAAGGACAGCTGAAGTTACTGTAAAGGACAAACCTCCAAGTTTTGAGTCAGCTGAAAACACAGGAGTCCATTTTGCTTTTCTGAATATAGTCCAGACGTATGCAGGTGCCATGGTGCTGTTCTTCAGTTTAACCTATACAGTTAAAACTTGCTCACTTATGTAACAGCTAGTCTTAAGGTTGCCCCAAATTTTCCTACCGAATCCAGACATAGAATTGGGATAATCTGGACCACAAATGATAAAGTTAAACAGGAAAAGGAATACCTCCAATATAGCAGCCTATTTGTGAGCCTTTTCAAAATAAAAACCTGGAAGTAGTCTGTAATTTTCAGCAAGATTTTTCCTGTTACGCTATAGGTTGCCAACTTCAGTATTTATTTCACTGGCAGTGAATAAAAAGACCTGAAACTTTAGCCTCTCTTTGCTGTTAAAAACTTCAAATATCCATCCATGATCAAAAGCTTCATGTGGAAAAATACCAGATTGTGTCTTCCATAAATTACGCTGCCAGACAAAGTGCCTTCATATGGAAAGTACTTTATATAGCAGATAGAGGACAAAAGGGAAGCCTATTTGGATAAGCACTGTGATTCAGAAAAGATTTCTAATGGATTTGGAAAGAAGACAGCATAGTCTATTCAACAGCAGCTAGGGCTGACCTTGCTTGACACGCTGTCTTGCTGAATCCAAGTGTGCATATGTGCGCATTTGTAAGCTACTGTACAGCTATGTAAAATCTCAAGATAAAGGAAATTTAACACAGCCTAGCTCTTATGGGAACCTGTAAAATTTGTGTCCTGAGGCTTTTTGATCTTCTTCTAGTGTTGATTTGGCCTTCTGGTGATGCAAAGTATTAAGGCTTTTATTTGCTTATAAGCAGCTTGCAGCTTTTGCCTAAAGCCTGGCAAGTATTCATCCTGATGAAGCACTTGACCCGTGAGTATGCTTTTTCAGGCACCATCAAATTGAAAAGCACCTAAAGAACATTTTCCCAAGCTATCTAAATATTTCTAATTATGGGTGCCTTTTGAATCTCCTGCACTATACTTAGAAAACTTGCCTCCACCACAGTAGCGAGAGGCTCAACTCTGTATTCTTGGAAGAAGATCCAGTTTTGCACATCATATAGCTCACACATTGCAACTACACAAGTAAAAATGCAATGTAAAAGCAACATATTTTATTTTTGGACTGCAAACAGCAGCTGAACATTTTTTTCTTTATTTAGAGAAAATACCCTTCATATTTTAATTGTTGGGCTTTTCTATCAATTCTTTTGGCATCAGTACATGAAAGATAATACCACTTTTGTAGCCTCATTCATCGATTAGATCCTGTTTGAGCAGGTGCTCCATAGAGCTACAAGGCAAAAAACCTCAATGCTTTAATACAGGAAGACATTATTGTTAAGCAACATGCGAGCTCACGAGCAGGACTGGCACTGGGAAATAAAGCTACATGTTTGCATAGCTCTGTAGCCTGGATCTTATAGTAAATGGGTGGTCTTTTTGTGATGGAAGGACTGCAGGTGTCTACAGAAGCAACCTTTTTGTAGAAAGAGTATTGCTAAATAAGCTGGTATTTCAGCTGTGGAAAAATAAATTGACTATTCCTATTGAAGAGTACAGCGCACAGCAAAGGTGCAAGTAGCAGAACTTGCTTTTCCATGGTGGTATGTCCTAAGACTTCTTCTTCCAGACCTTGCAGTCATAGTTCTCTTCCCTTTATTTAGCACTTTCACTATCCTTTTTCTGCTTTTTCATCTGCATTGTTTTCAGAAAATACTATTCCCACCTTCTTTAAATATATTCATAATGCAATCCTGTACTGACAGCACAGAGTGTTAACGCATATGAGAATGAAAAATGTGGTGTGACATTAATTTAATTTACTGTCATTGAATATTGTGCTACTTGCTTTCTATACTGATTTGGTAAAAAACCCATGTGGAATTTATCTCAAAGGTTTACAGCACATCTAGTTTGACATTTTATGTCTGCAAAATGCCAAGCCCTTTGCTATAGAATTATGCTAGGCTTATTGAGCTCTGGTTATACATTTCTACTCCAGGGATCATATCATGCCTAAATCATTCGATTTTACTTCCACTCTTAGTGAATGGAGTCAGTAATCCAGGTTCAGTTGCGATCAATGAGGAATCCTAGAATCCTAAGACTTGTGCTGCTCCTATGATGTAGCTCCTTGAACTTTTAAGTAGAACTCTTGCCCAGCCATTCACCTACATTGAGTAATTCCACTAGATTAGCATGCTCACTTAGGATTTGAGTTAAAGTAATGGTCGAAAATCAAATAATTAACTAATTTTATAACTAGTATAACATGGTTTGATACCATTCCCTTCTTGTGTGATCTAATCTATGTCAAGTAAAACCATCCTTTTGTACAGCACTGTAGCTAATCGACAGATTTCAAATCCTGCTCTTTTCGCGATACTTTGGCCAGTGGAAACCAGATGTTGGCTCAAAAGTCTTCACACCTATGATTGAATCATTAACTTGATCATTAACTGGGCCATTAACTGCATCATTAGCAACACAAACCTGGCTTCAGTTTCATTAATTCTGCCAGGAAAAGTAGAAGATACATGGGAAAAAAATATATACATGAAATGAACTACACGCATTAGTTTTGACATTGAACACAGCATAAAACACTAAGAAAATACACTTCTTCCATTAATATAGTTTATAGCACAGATTTTAGGGGGTTGATCTTTGGTAAAAAATGCACGACAGACTGTCCACTGTGACACTTGTCCGTTGTGACCTACTTTCAAACCCAGTTAATGAGAACTATAAAAATTGAGTGCCTACGACATATTTAGGTTAGGTCATTAGCTTCCATTCAGGGCAATGAACATAATAGCATTGCATAAGAGAAGGCCATCACAGTGGACTTGACAGAGCCCTTTTATTTATTTCATGCCACAGCAAAAAGAAAAAAGTTTCACAGAGTACTAAAATCTCTGCTGGAAGTATTTGAGATTGTTTTCCACCAATACAGATTCCAAGTAATGAGAACACACCTTGCTCCCTCTTGTGCTGCCCTCAGGACTTGTTTTCAGGGAAGACCATCCCTTTGTCTCACTGGGTTTTTACCATACCAAAGTTAATTTCCATTGAAGTTACACTCCCTCCATTACCACAAAACAGAGCAGAAATACTGCTGAAAATGTCTACAGGACATTTTTGCAATACCACAAGGGAGAATCTACACTCATACTCTGTGCTTTAAACATGATTCAACAGAGGTCTGAAATACATCTCTCAGACATGCGCTACACTCAATCCCGATTTAGCACATCATCTAAGTATAAGCCTAGCTTTAAATACCATTTTTAAGTGCTATGTAACTGAATTGCTGAAATAAGGCTCTGGTGTCCAGAAGATGAAGTTATTCAGATGATTCAGTGAGCTATTTCATTGGAGGTTGAGCTGATAACCATGCAAGCAGCTGTACAGGTATGTTTGATGGACTCTGTTTAACAGGATGTACTCCAGAATGGGATCTCTTCCAGCTGGGAATTTTGGTGATTTCAGTGGGGAAATGCCAAGAAGACGTCAGGCACATAGCAATGTTTCCAGTCTAACATTTGATTAGCAATTCTCTAACCTTTCAGAGAAGGAGGGTATATGACAATCCAGTTTCCTTTAATTTTATTGAGTCCCGGTGAAACTGCCCAGTCATTTCTACCTTGGTGAAGTAAGGTGAAATTTGTATGCTGTGAGACATTGCTCACATTTTTTTAAGAACTATCTTAGGTGACTGAATGTGCAAATAGAATAAAAATGCATTACTTAAAGGAAAACCTCCAGAAGTTCACATATGATCTGGTAAGGCCAAATGCATGGCCTGCAACCCAAATTACCATGTACCTGAGCTCGTGATTATACACAAAATAGCAGAAATAGCTATGCAATGACTCAGACTTGCAATCTGTCTTCAGGCAATATTTCTTCAGAGACTAATGATCCATGTCTGCTTCCTTTTCCAATATAATAAAGATTAGCTTTATTAAATGCAATGAAACTTTTCCATAGTTCCTTTGGTAGAAATGAGGGATGAAATTTGATCATTCTGGAAAACTGCAGGGTATATCCCGATTGGACTTTTCATTGAATTTGATAAAAAGCATGTAGAACAAGCTCTGCAAGCTTCACAACAAATCAAAATATCCCCAAGCTGAAGTAAAAGAGAATTTCCTGTTTCACTTTGATGCTTCTTGTCTCACTGGGAACCACAAGGGGACTGACTCCATCTCTTTACTGTATCTCTCAGGTGTTTATACATGCTGAAAAATCCTCTCAGGCTTTCTCTTCTCCAGGCTGAACAATTCCAGCTTTCTCACCCTCTTCTCACAGGAGAGATGTTCTTTTTAAACATCTTCATGGCCCTCCACTGGACTTGCTCCGTTACATGCATGTCAGTGAAAGCTGTAGGATGGTGTTTTTTTTTTTTTTCCCCTCTATAAACATTTGATGGGATGAGGCTGAACTACACACCTCTATCACCTTCGTACTCTACACTAATTGGCAGTGCATTCTGGCCGACAAACTGCAAAAGTCAGTGAAAGATTTTAACACCTAAATGAGAATGCTTCTCAAGAGATGCTTTTATTTAATCAGAAAGATTGGGTTAAAGCCAAATAACAGTACACCAGACTTCCACAGGGCAATTCAGGTGCATAATTCATGGGAGATGGTAAGAAGACATACTTGGAGCTCTTGACA
This sequence comes from Forpus xanthops, assembly GCA_032466535.1. Lineage (NCBI taxonomy): Eukaryota > Metazoa > Chordata > Aves > Psittaciformes > Psittacidae > Forpus > Forpus xanthops. The sequence goes on along the minus strand of JASSUY010009991.1, from coordinate 13,667 downwards.
CTAGGTCCCAGCCACCACCAAGGCTTTTGGTAACAGATACTGAAGCAAGCTGATGACTCAGCTAGGTCTTCTGTGCTTTGCCTTGGTATAGAAAGCAGGATGGTGCTGTCAGTGGTTCACCTTCTCAGCAGAGCTCCTAGTGAAGGTCCCAAGTGCATTAGAGTGGAGTCAAAGCTCTGAACATTAACCCTATCAAATCATATTTCAGTTCCAGAGTTGTGAGTAGGGTATTAGTGCTGAACTGGGTATTGTAACAAAATTAACGGTTTGATTTCATTAAATAATTAGCTGTTTTTACATTTTCTTTTTCATTTTATATCATTTAGGCTATCATTTAAGCTACAAATACTATATATACTGAGTAAATAATGACTAACTCCTCTGAAAGACTAGAAAATGTTTTTCAGTGCAATCAAATACTGTTGATTAAAAGAAAAGACACAAAGCAAAGCTGAGATGCAAATAAAGATTCAGCTTGGAGGATCAGAACTTTTTCACATCTCTTGAAAGAGATTAATGATCCTTTTTTTTTATTTTTCTTTTCTGTGAAGTAAAGGGGAAGACAAACACTTAGCTTGGTTCAGATGAGATTACTACACTCTGAACTTCTAGGCAGTGCTGCTGAAGATGACGGTGTGAAATCTTTTAGCTACATCTCAAAGATATTCAATATCTAAATAAATGTTAAGCACAAAAATATGAAACAAGATTTGGAGACAAAGGCTTCCATTAAAGACTAACATCTACATGTTTGTATTGTACCTTTATTGTAACTTGTGCAATGTTCAATAATTTTTAAGTAATACATGAATGAACCTATTTATTTTTCAGACAAAGTAGCTGAATTTGTTCTTTTTGAAATCAGACAAATACATTTCCCTTTGATTTCAGTAAGACAGAGTTTTACACCTTACAGAATAGTATTCCTGCATTACCAAAACTTACTTTTTTAATCAGGTAGTTATGACTTCATATAATATTAGCCTAAATGTGATCAAGCAATCCTGCATGAAATCCTTGAGTAGAGACAATGTGAGCAAGGTACTTCATTAATGGTCTTGTTTTAATATTTGTGTAAACCCAATCAAACACTGAATGTTTCAGTTAAATGTTACTAGTTTTATTTGGACTTCATATATTTCTTTATTTAGAGTAATTCCTCTGAAAATAATGACATTAAAGGTGCTCAGGTTGCATATGAAAGGGTGTAAAATTGTGGCACATTAGTCTTGTTTGCATACTGCTGTACTGGTAAAATGAGAGCTCTTAATTCCTGTAGTCCTGCAGCACCTACAGTTACAAGACGTGGGTGTTGTAGTATTTCCAGATAAATAATTAATTCTAATAGGTGTTATTTTCCGATCAGCAATCTCATTGTTGCTGGCATCTTAATAACATAATAGACTATTAAACACAGTGAATTAGAAACCAGTTAGTACTAGATGATAATTGCTATTATCTTTATTTTAAGATGCATATTTGATCAGTCTTTTCCTTCCTTTTGTGAATAACTACTTAAAGGGTCTGCTTATTGTACCTTTCCACACAGTGTATCTTATTTTGATTTCTTTCTGTAGTTATTAATTAGAAAGCCATCAAATTTCTCTCCTCTGGTGAGATAGTTAAGGAGTTGCCAGCAGATATACAAAAGTGGCTAAAGAAACCCTTTACCTATTAAGGGATGTTGAAGTTTTTTAGGAACCTTCTGCTTGGTTGCGTTGAAAATCTATGATGTATATTTGGTGCTGTAATTTTAACTCTCATTGCACTGCACTTGCATTTCAGCTTTTATTTTTCAAGGCAAAGGCAATGAAATGCTGACATAATTTTGGAGCGGAGCTGGATATTGGGGCAATGCAGAGCTCCCTAGTGCTACACCTTTATTAAATGCTGAGTCCCTCTTCAAACAGTTCCAGTGAAATCTCTTTGGGAAAATGCTTATTTGGTAGGACTCATTTTTTTTTGGAAAAGCCAGACTGTTACCTTTCAAGTCCATATCCTTCTGTGTGAACAGGAGTTATCAATTGTTGCAAGATAAGTGATGCTGTCAGCACTGAGTACAATAGGGTCTCACAGGGAGTTCTTGTGCCAGCATACAGGTCAATGGTTCAAGCAGACATTTACAGCTAAGTAAATATCTCATATGACATTTTAATTAAAGAAGTAACAGTTCTGGGCGAGATTGTTTGGCAACTTCATTTTTAATGCCAGGTTCTTCAAGCTGATCTCAGTTCAGGATTTTGAACACTGCACATCAGTATTTGCAGCAGATGTACAATACTGTTGGCTGTTGAACTTCTTACTCTGTATTTGTGAAGGTGGATTAAAGACTGTGTAACATGTAAAAAATCTGACATGTGGATAGTGTTCTGGGAGAAATTATTATTCTCTTTATTTTCATATGTATCAATGTATGCACTTAATTTAACTGACTTTTAACTGAAAAATATTTTGAAACAGATTAATTTCTAAGTGCTGTTTCAGAACATAATTCCAGTTTTCAGTAATTAATAATATAGAATAGTGCTGATTAAACAGGAATAAACATCTGGCCCATCAATTGTAAATGAAATGTAACAAATATTTAATAACTATCAATTTTGAAGTTGTAAGAAATATTTTTTCCTTATTTAACTTTGGCCTTACTTTGGGCCAACGGTGGATTCCCACAAAGTAAACATTCAGTATTGATTTTGATGAAAAGAAGTCTGGAGCAGGGAGAGAAAAAGAATGCTGCTGCAAAGGGAAGGGAAGGCTCCCGCAGTGAGCAAAGCTGACAAAAAGACAAACCCTTTTACCCATCATGGATTTCTTACTAAAACATCCTCCTTGATAATTGCAAGCCCAAGATAGGGCACACAACATTGTCCATACAAACAACTATGCCTTGCTTGAATCTAATTTAGTAATAAAGGTTTGAGAGAAAGCTAACTACCCCGTTTAATTAGAAAGTCTTACACACTTTAAAAAAGTCTCTGTAAAACTTGTTACCACTGCTCTCTGCCAGAGGGTTTTTCCCTCTCCCAACTCCTTCCACAGGTTGCACAAGCTGAACTGCCCACTCAACAGAAGTTCCAAAGCCAAAAGAGAGTTCCTGCAGTTTGCTAAAACCACAGGATAAGCTGTCGCCTGGGAGGCAACATTCTCATACAGATGGCAGAGTCTATGTGAATCCTTGTATTGGGCCACTTCTTCAATTTTGTTTCAGAAGCCAAACTCCTTCATTGGCAACTGAGCAAAGTTTACTGCCAGACATGGAAATAAACTTTTTTTTATTTGGAAGAGACAAAATGAAAACCCTCTGGATTGTGACAGTGTAATATCAAAAAGAACAATTGTTTTCTAATGCCAGCACGCAAGATAAACTGTTTCTTCTTGCTTAAGGACTTTGTTTTTCACTTTGCTATCTATGAGTTGAGCAGGACATTGCACCACAGTAACTTAGTGAAAAATCATGGAAAATTTCCCAAGCAGCTGCGAGATTAAAAAAAAATAAAATTCTAAAATGGGAATGAGGTAGTCCTGTGAAAATTAATGCAATTTTTTACTGATACAGTTCCATCAGGTAATAACTTTAAACACACTCTATAGTACTAGCAGTTAAAGAAAACAGATTTGAGCTCATATAGCTACTGTCTAAATTTGTGTGTACAGACTGTAATTTCTGCCTTCAGGCTTGTTTTTTAAATGAAACTATGCCAAATTTCTGCTTTCCCTTGAAAATAAAAGGAATATTTTAAAATCTGAAGTAATCCTAATAGCAACTGCACTTTAAAAAACAACCTGGCAAAGATGGTCAGATATGTTTCTTGCTTATGTATAGCATCCTGTCTAGAGATTCTGGTTGCTAAAATAATCTGAGGAATAATATCACTGGAATTAGCATAATTGTAACAATATCTAGGGACTTCCAGAGGGCCCATGGGATGCATGAAAATACATCTGGCAGCTTGTGTAATTACTAGAAAAAAAAAGTGTTCTTGAAGGGCACACATGGGACTCAAGTATATGATATATTTTTTGAAATTATGAATCCTGACAGAAGAATGCTTTCCTCACCTATGATGACAGATAGATACTTCACAACAGAGGAATAACTAGATGACCTTTGAAGGTCCCTTCCAACTCAAACTATTCAACGATTCTATGATTCTATGTTTCAAGCCACATATACTTTTTTTCTTACAAGATTTTAAAATAGGCTGCTCCAGTAGCATGCTCCACTGGTATCACAAACAAGTACATGCAAGGAGGGTTAACAGTAATAATACAAGTTGTAATGGCAGCTGTGAACTTCTTTTTCAATTTCATTTTAGTCTATATTGGTTTTCCACCACTCTCGTTGCCTGTGTCTTATTAACTCTGTGTATCCTACCATCCTTGATGCAGTTAGAGGTATAAGAGGGATGAGTAACGGGCCAGTGTCTGTCTGGGTGTACCATTTTCTGTACTAATGACAAAGTTATGTGGGTGTGCCTCTTCAAGCACAGCAAATATCCTTGACCAGTACTGCCACAGAATTACCAGTCAAACATTTAATCCCTATTTGTTTTATGTCAGAATGAGGGGAAACAGTTCAGGTCTACAGTGTCTCTGACATGTACAGATTTAGAAATTAATGTCAAGACAAGTGTAATCCCTTTTTTAAGTAGGTACACAGAGAACTGGAGCAAGGCAAAACTTTGAAACCTGAAGACTTGAACTGCAGCTTTCTGTACTCTGTGGAGAGATGTTAATACATTTTTCATATGAAAACAAGAATAGTGTCTCCTTCATTACTTGGAACCACAATGAAAGAAGACTGGATTTTGCAGGATTGGGTCTAAGGATGCAAATTATGTTTACCTTCATATTCCAGCAGCCTGAGAGTTTTCACAATTCTCTTTACAAAAGGCAAGCAATAGGCTACTTCAGAATAGGAGTGCTATTGGGGCATGATGCTAGCTAGAGGTTTTGACTGGGGAAGGAAAGATGAAGTGAAAGGTGATATTTTTCTGATCTTGTTTTTGTGCATTTGCAAAGACACTTCTTCAGAACAGGAAAAACAGAAGGCAGGATACAAAGATTTGTGAATTTTAGCAGCAAAGCTAAAATTAAGACTGAAGTATGTTGAAATTATCATTAAATAATCACCTTTTACTTAATGAAACATCTGTTGCAAACAGCTTTGCTATATTTCATGCCATGCTAGAAATTCTCGTAAAATCTGGTTTCTGTTCCAGCATACTCATTAGAAAACACTTATTTCACTAACAGATATCCTAGAAAGACAGCTGAGAGAAAAAAGTTAAATGGTCAAATAAGCATAAACCAAGCAAAAGACGGAGAAGGCTCCTTTTGTTTCTCTAAGTGGAAGAAACTAATTTTTTTTAGCAGTCAAATGCAGCCATTTTTTACAGTGCACCTGATATGCAAATTTTAATTTAGCTAATTTAGCGAAATTAACTAAAGCAGTTTAAATTTCATAGGGAAACAATCCTTGTTCTGCCCTTTGAAAGTATAACCAGAAGGAGAAAACTGCAAACAATATGTTCTTGAAGAGCTAGAATTAATGAAGTTTTTTTTCTTAAGGACTTCATGTCCTAGGATTGATCTCAGAGTATGAACACAGATATTATGGATGTAGAGACATTTATTATGCCCTATGCAGATAGTCTGTCATCTGAACAAATAACTCACCCTCACAATTTTCTTCTTAGTCAAGAGACTAGGACAAGAGCACCCATACTGAGTTTCCATCATCTACATGTTTTTCTATCTATTTGTAAAAAAATCTACTGACCCCTGGATATGTCCAGTTTGCGAAAAATGGACTAATAGATAAATGGATTCATAAGTTATCAACAGAGTACATGGGGGCACATACATGTACACCCAGATAGTATGTCAAAGGAGTCTTAATTGCCAATAAATAAAACACTACTTCTTAATTATTTTCATTTTGTATACAGATTCTTTTTTATTTTGTAGAGAACTTTTTCAATTGACTTATAAAAATACAGTCAAAAGTGGTCATACTTCTATTCGTGAAGTATTAGATGTTTACAGTGATACACATACAGCTATTCATACCTTTAGATAGCACTTTGCATGTAACACGGAATAGGTGTATTGAAGTACATTCACAAATATGTTTGCAAGTAATAGGATCACTATTAGAAGGTTAATTAAAACTTCTTCCTTGTGCTACTCAAATGATACAATGGGTTTTAGGATAGGTAACTGGTGTATCTCCTGGTCTCACTTGATTTAATATTCCCACATTACCTTCTTATTATTTGGTGAGGCTGAAAAGGCCCAAGAAAGGCTGTGAAAAGAGATTGGTTTGGGGCTAATCTGAGACGAAGGGTACAGTTTATGTTCTGCATGCAGAAGTTGTGGTACAAGTTGCAAGCAAGGCATGGATGTTAGCAAGACCCCATACCTTTTGGACACAATATGAACAAAACCAGCACAAGTTTATCTACGTCCCTGGTCCAAATTTAACTGTTTTTCTGGAGGACAGCAACCATTGCTTCCTAAGAAACATTTACTGGTAGTAAAAGCTTCAGACAAGCCAGCAGGACTAGAGGAAACATGGATCTGAGCTAGCATAATACATTTTGAATGACTGATCTTGACAACAGATTGTTTTGTATCCTTTGGGTAGATGATAGGAGAATGATTCAATTTCTAACGTGCAGTCATTCCTACTGTTGGCAAGAGAAGTAGCAGCTCAGATCATCTGCTTCATTTTACACAGGGAGGAGAACAGGGTGCACATCATGAGGGGCCTCAAGGACAAGTTCCAGTTCTTCTGGGGAAAAATTGACTAAATTCTCCTCTTTCTCATGGGGAAAAATTTGCCTTCTGATCTGTTTTCTTCCTGCATGATGAGATGGAGAAGACTGAGGCGAATATCTCAAGACTGTGCACCTGTGTATGTATAAATTCATGCCTATACAGAAGCAGCTGATCAGTGCATCTTCCCATACAGATTACTCCAAGACAACAGCTGTGTAAGGAGAGTAAAGGTGTACTGCCTGTGCCATGTAAGTGGATGCAAACAGTGAGGTCACCATCTGCTGCCTACCACACGGACACGATGGAGATCCTCTCACACATGGAAGAGCAAGAGAGAGAGTACTCTCTTCTGGCAGCATATCAAAATGACTTGAAAAAAGTTCCTCAAATCATTAATTTCTCATTAGGTTAAACAAATTTACACTCTTTCATGCTAACATTTCTTTCATCTGTCAGAGCCCTCAAGATCAGTTTGTTTATAAATGCAGTTATGCAGTTATAAATTGGATAACTTTATTTTCTGTATATCCAGGCCAAAGTGAACCACCAGCACAGAAATCTTGCTTCAGTGGATTTATGAAACCACTGACGTTCTTTATTCAATTTCCTGCCAGTATATCTGTCCCACCAAATTGCAGTGTTCAGAAGCTATCACAGTTCAATGCCAAATCCTTTATAAACAAATCAATGCTACAACCTTTAATAAAGGAGCAGTCCGGCACTCCCACACAGAATCTTTGCCTTGGAGACACAGGATATGAACAATTTGAAACATCACGGGACAGATCCTTGTCCTTTATCATAGCTGGGAGTTAATCCCATGTGTCACAGTATTACCACTGCATGTAGAGATCTACTTTTTAAGCTCAAGACAAAGCTAGGCTAATACATACACAGAGTGCTCGGTCCCTCAATTATACCCTAACTATATCTAAGAATATGCATGCCCAGATCAATGAAAATTTGATGAGCAGTCATCGAAAGTTTTCCTTAGGGTTTAATTACAAACTCTGAAGTGGAGTTCTACATGAAGACTGTTGTTTCACAGCCTAATTTCTGCATCTCCCTCTGAAGTGCTAAGCATGTTGTAATCCATTCAGTATGCACTGGAGAATTTTCCTGGCCAAAAAGAAGAAAATGGCATAAGTTTTTTTTTTGTTTGTTTGTTTTTGGTTATTTGGTTGATTTTGTTTTGTTTTGGTATTTTTATTTTTTTTTCAGAATTAAAATGTGAACTCTGTTAACTGACCATCTTGGTTACTATACCATGACTACAGTATGCATCCTATCCTAAATCCTTTTCATGCCAAATGCCTGGGAATTCACCTACCCATAAAATAACAGTGACTTTACGTTATCCATCCCTTACTGCTATGTTGCACAGGAGACAGTGCATTGGTTTCATAGCAAGCAAAAACTTGGCAAAGGGAATAGCCTGGCGATATATAACAGCAATGAAATGAAAATTAGTGACAAAATTTGGCTATCACAGCAGGGTCCATTATCTCACAGTAGGAAAACCTCTGTGGCAGCAATTGATTTTGGCAGATATATGAGAGTCTACTACTACTAAGATTTCATATCCTTTGCTTTCTGAAATGCATTTTCATTTGCTTGAATTTTTAATGCTACCTCTGAAATCGTATACCTCTACCTTTTGTAATGGCGGTAGTGGTGGTACATCATTGCTCAGATACATGCAGGAAAGATACATCCAAAACCTTTGCTTCTGAAAGAAGCTGAAGGCAGAACTTGGATACTTGGCTTCAGCATTTGAGTGGACCAGCAACAGTGTCCTTACTAAGATGCGGGGCTAAAAAATACTCATATGCAGGGTTGCAACAAATTCTGTCTCAAGAGCAAACAAAAGGCTGGCAGGTACACTGAGTATGAATCACTATTGTATCCCAAACGTTGTCCTATCATGAAACAACTGTGACAGTGCCCTTATCTGAAGATAAGCGCAGGTTTAATCTAATGCTTAATGAAGATAATGAATCAACATAATAAACCTGAACCTCAGTCTGAATTGTGACACTTTGAATCATGCTAAAGAGCCTTTCACTTTCCAAGCAGACATATTGATTCCAATGTCACCATTCAAGGGATAAAGATCAGCTCAGCATGAGCAAAAGTTGTGGGATCTAGAAAGCATTTCTTTTGTTATGGTACTTCAGACACATATAGAGTAATCAAATACTAAAAGGAGCACAATTCCCGTCCACAAAACCATTCCCAAGCTGCCCTGACATTGCTAGTGATGTCAATTATAGTAGTAAGTTATAAAGAAAGCTGCTGCTTTATACTTTACTGAAAGTGCAGGTAAGAAAATGCTCATTTCTCTGATGAAAAGTAGAACAAAACACAAAAAAGAAATGATGCTTTTGTAAAATTTGTAGCTGCTATTTTCTACTATGTTATGCTTCTGAGCAATTTAACATTTAGAGCACAAAGAAAGTATGCTCGAATGATTATGCTAATAAGCTTGTGTCTGCTCTCTTATGAATATTATAAGAGCATGTTCTGTCCTCCTTGGCATCTTGACTATCCTTCTCTCCGCAAAGACTCTCTCAAAGGGATGCCTGAAGGTAAGAGATGGATCCAGGAATATTAAATGCCCCTCTCTGAATGATATTTGCAAAATCTGATCCTTTCATGTTAATATTTTTTTTAAAAGAGGAATACTGGAAACATTACCTCTTCCAGGTGACAGTCAGCTCCCATTAAGATGGCTATACCAGAGCTATACTTCCATCTTTTACACCATACTCAGATGAGACAAACAGGCACCTGTATGACATAGCTCATTCACATTCTGGTTTAAATATTTATTTCTGGGTGATACAAATCAGTACTTTTAAATGTCTGTTTCTACATAATCTGTGAATTTCTCCACTGGTCACATGAACACCACCTTATGGTTTTGATGAAACTGCGAAAGAGAATGTACTGGGGAACAAGAAGAGCAAGCACTGCAAGCCTTGACCTTGCTTGATGGTTCAGGGTGCTTTAGTATATTCCAAACCAATTATTTGCAATCAAGTAATCCTGATGACAAAATAGACAAGCAGACTAGAGTTTGTCCAAGTTAAAGACACAGACCAAGAGAGCAGCCCAAAAAACCGCATCAGCTGTGTAGTTAGATACAGTCACGTGAGGTTGTATACAGTTCCCCTACTAGGGCAACAAAGATCGGTTTAGTACATCACTCCAGTGTTGCTATTCCTGCTACCTGCTATTGTAAACTGCTAACCCTCTTGACTGTGATATCATTAGTTGAATCAGAGGAAATCCTTAAGGTAGGCAATGAGGGAAGGCAAGGCATCTGACTACTGTATTTTTCTTTCACTTGAGCTGAACCATTTATCATTCTTGCAGATTTGAAAGCTGCAGCTAATAGCTATATTGAGTATGAGCTCTGGAGTGAGCAACCTGCTATAGTCCATTGCTTTCCACTGCAGAGCAGTGCAGCCCCAGCACCTTTCATGCTGGACAGAAGGATCACTTGTCATGGAAATGCTAAGATCACTGGAATGCATAATGATTAAGAATATCTGGGTTTGGAGGTACTGGAAGGATCATCTGCCAGGAGAAGGGTTACGGGAATGGCATGTGCTGATGGCACTTAGCAGGTCACCAAGATGCCAGCTTGTTTATATGTAACTTCTCAGGGACATCCACCACCAAGACAACACAAGACAGACTGAAAGAAGTGACATCCTAAAACAAAGGCAGTTTACAAGCAGACTAAAGCAAAGACTCAGTGCATTTAGATATAATGATGGAAAGATAGTGAACAGAGTAGGAGACTCATATAAGCAGTCAAAAAGCAGTGTGCAAATCCTGATGATCCACAGTGGTGGGACAGGACCGAGGTGAAAAATCGCAGTCACTGTCCTGTTCTAATAGACAGAATCAGTCAACCCCAATATTGGCAAGAGTTTCCCGCCTAAGAAGCATCCAGGAGAAGGGAAAGGGATGCAACAGCTTCCATCCCTTGTACTGGAGGCAACTACAAGAAAGCCTGGTCAGGCCATCTGGGTACAATGTGGTATCTGCATGCTGAACAGATGACTCAGGTACGCACAACTTTCAGCTTGTGAAGATGTGGTACAGGAGTGTGACTAAGTAGAAACTGATTTTGTTTGAAACCAAAACCACCTTTTCCTCACTTGAGGAGCTCACACTGGGGTTTGCTATGCTATAGTTCTGCATTATTGCTTCCTACAATCATAAGAATCAATCTCTCTCGGTTGATTCAATTAATATTTCAAAACTCCTTGTCCTGGATGCAGCAGTAGCAGTCATTATTCTCCTTCTTAGTAGCTAGCGCAGTGCTGCGGTTTTGACTTTCAGCCTGGAAACAGTGCTGATAACAACGACATTTTCAGTTGCTTCTCAGTAATGTTTGGTCTGACCAAGGATTTTCTGAGTCTCATGTTCTGCCAGGGAGGAGGAAAAGCCGTGAGGAAGCAGAGACAGGACACTTGTCCAAAACTGACCAAAGAGGTATTCCATACCACAGCACATGATGCCCAGTATATAAACTGGGGCAGTTATCCAGAAGGATTAGATCACTGCTGGGTCGGGCTGGGTATCGGTCGGCAGGTGGTGAGCAGTTGTATTTCCTTCCCTTGTTACTTGCCTTATCATTCTTACTATTGCTGGTAGCAGCAGTGGTTTGTGTTATACCTTAGTTACTGGACTGTTCTTATCTCAACTAATGGGAGTTACATTCTTTCAATTTACCTCCCCCCCATTCCTCCAGAAGCAGGGGGAGGAAGGAGGGGGGTGTGTGAGAGAGAGTCTGTGTGTTTTCTTCTGTGTTACTGCTGGGCTTAAACCATGATACTCATGCAAACAGTGACAGCTTCAGCAATGTGGTCTTGAGAAGAGAAGGCTGTGTGGAGACCTCCTAGCAGCCTTCCAATATCTGAACGGGGCCTATGGGGATGCTGGGAAGGGACTCTTCATTAGGGACTATAGTGATAGGACAAGGGGTAACGGGTTCAAACTTAAACAGGGAAGTTTAGATTGGATCTGAGGAAGAAATTCTTTACTGTAAGGGTGGTGAGGCACTGGAATGGGTTGCTCAGGGAGGTTGTGAATGCTCCAGTCCTTTCCAACCCTAACTGTTCTATGATTCTATGACTACCTATGACTGCCTAAGACCTATGTGTTTAGCACATGCTCAGTGGAGCATGACTTTTTTCTCTTGTGCCCTGTCTGACTCAGATTAGACCCTTTCAGTCTCCTGCATACCAGCCTTAGCAAAGTCATGCAGTCTTTCCGCCTGTTTTTATTTGTTTGCTAATGGTCCACCCTGCATCTAATAAAGTTTTCCATATAAAAAAGTGCTTGAAATGTCTGTGTCCCTGCAGGGTTTTTATTTCAACAAAGTGCCTTTTTCCACCAAAATAATGAGATAGGAAAAAAAGCCATTTTGATACAAACAACCCCAGCAACATGAGAAACAACAGAATGGCTCATTATCAGTTATGCCTGATTCAAACTAGAAATACACTTACATTCCCATGTATACACAGTTATTTAGGATGCACAAAATGAACTACAGCAATTTACTATAATGCAGTTTTATGACATTAAATCCCCCCAGATGCATTACCTGTAGATCCCACAGAAAGAAATTATTGCATTGCGTTGCCAGACTCTATTGTCAAAGAGTCCAGCAATAATTTGTTTGTTGGTTACAATAAAAATGGCCCTTTCATTTTTTAAACAGAATCTATGCCACAGAAGCTGAATTTCTATGAGATTTCCAATACTCTTTTGAGCTATTTTGAACTGAGCTTTTGTTCATTCCTTTCACCTGGCCCATTATGTTCCAAGTGAAAACAATTTTCATTACAATTACATTTTTAGGAGTGATGCAGGAAGGGAGCTCTAATAAACAAACAGCAGCCCAAATTTCTCAGTATTAATTCACAATTTCAATTATTTCAATATTTTACAGATAATTCAAATAAATACAAAGAAATGCATGACTTGGCAATGTTATTTATTCTCTGCCATTTAATGATGATAAAGTCATTGCATTGCAATTATATATGGCATGCATTGTGACATAAGTTACCTTTCTGTTTCACAAGTATGTCTATTTTCAGCTACAATGTGTTAGTGGACATTGTGGGACATACAGCACTGAAAAGAGGCACACTTGCAATGATGGCATTAAGCTTCTCAGGAAGGCTGAAATGGACAATGACATAAAAATTTGAGGATCAAAGAAGACTTCAAAGGTATCTCTGCATTCCTCTGGAATAAGTAAAGTTGGATATTGCATTGGCACAGGGAATGATTTGCAAATCTCCATTTACAAGGAACTTCTGGGGCCATTTGGCTGGATTTGAGGTCTTTATAGTCATTCCTGGGGTGGAAATGGCAGCTGGCCACTTTTTTTCACACAGCCCACCAAAGCTACTACACTAACATGAGGCCAAGGTGTGTACTGTAACTCCAGCAAACAAGTTTAGTCCCACCTCTCTAGACTGGATCACATTTTAGTTCATTGGTCTCATTGAACACTATGGAAAGTGCAGCAAAACTTTGTTCATTCATTTTTCAGGTATGGAAGTTGAGATTTGACAAAAGAGCAATGTTATGAACTAAACTAGCATAGAGTCCAAGACAGAACTGCTGACAAGATATAAATTGGGCAGAGAAAGATTCAGAGCAGCCCTGCGGAGAAGGACTTGGGGGTGTTGGTTGATGAGAGAATGAACATGAGCCGGCAGTGTGTACATTCAGCCCAGAAAGCCAATTGTGTCCTGGGCTGCATCAAAAGGTGTGTGACCAGCAGATCGAGGGAGGTGATCCTGCCCCTCTACTCTGCTCTCATGAGACCTCACTTGGAGTATTGTGTG
>JASSUY010009989.1:5899-16559 GCA_032466535.1 Forpus xanthops | reverse complement strand
CATCCAGAGGGACCTTGACACGCTTGTGAGGTGGGCTGATGCCAACCTGATGAAGTTTAACCATGCCAAGTGCAAGGCCCTACACCTGGGTCAGAGCAATCCCAGGCACAGCTACAGGTTGGGTGGAGATGTGATTCAGAGCAGCACTAAGGAGAAGGACTTGGGAGTGTTGATCAAAAAATAAATGTGAGCCGGCTTCAGTGTGTTCTTGCAACCCAGATAGCCAACCACATCCTGGGCTGCATCCAAAGGAACGTGACCAGCAGGTCGAGTTTGATGATCCTGCTCCTCTACTCTGCTCTTGTAAGACCTCACTTGGAGTATTGTGTGCAGTTCTGGTGTCCTCAACATAAAAAGGAAATGTAACTGTTGGAACAAGTCCAGAGGAGAGCCACGAGGATGATCAGGGGAGTGGAGCACGTCCCGTAGGAAGATAGGATGAGAAAGTTGGGGCTGTTCAGCCTGGAGAAGAGAAGGCTGTGTGGAGACCTCATAGCAGTCTTCCAATATCTGAAGGGGACCGACAGGGATGCTGGGGAGGGACTCTTCATGAGGGACTGTAGTGATGGGACAAGGGATAACGGGTTCAAACCTAAGCAGGGGAAGTTTAGATTGGATATGAGAAAGAAATTTGTTACTCTAAGAGTGTTGAGGCAGTGGACTGGGTTGCCCAGGGAAGTTGTGAATGCTCCCTCACTGGCGGAGTTCAAGGCCAGGTTGGACATAGCTTTGGGTGGTATGGTTTAATGGGAGGTGTCCCTGGCCATGGCAGGGGGGCTGAAACTAGATGATCTTGAGGTCCTTTTCAACCCTAACTATTCTATGATTCTGTGATTTTCCCAAGTTTGCAAAAAGCCTCTGTCATGAATGTTCTGAGCTTCCGAAACTGTAGCAGGGGGAAAGGGACCTTGATCCTTACTAATTTTCACTGATGTTATTTTAAATTCCGTTAACAACAACAAAATCGTCAAGAATTAAAGCAGTTTTGTAGTTACTCTTTAAATGAGGATATAACTTTCCTGTAGATCTTTCTATACTTACATTAATCTGTGCAAAAGATTGCCGAGCCCTGGAACGCATATGCCAGTTTACTAAAACTGTAAACTTTTCTCTGGGTGCCATTTTAACATCCAGTAAACATGGAGCTCTTTTTTCCAGGTAGATTTTTAGAGAAGAGCATAGTTTTTTTTGGTCAGGTGGAGTAGCCTATGATCTTTCTTCTTTATTGTCAAAGCAGTCTTTGCCCACTGACCTTCTCATTTCCATAATTTGCACTGAGACTGTCAAAATGTCATAGTATTTGAAAGGCACATAATGGGTGTTGAAAAGACATTAAACAATTAGTTTTGCCATGAAGCCTTTCAAAGTCTAGTTAACTTCAGAAATTACTGCAAAAATCAGTAGATTAAAATAAGTGTTTGAGGTTTTAGTCCAAGCTGTTCTTGAATATGTGTATGTTCATACATATAAGTACACACATGTATATGTGTATGTATATGTATCTGTGTGAGAGAATAAATGGGTGCAGTACTGTTTGAGCTTCTTGCCTTTTCATCAGCTTCTTTGATTTTCCTCAAGACAACAACAAAATACCTATTTGCTGTTACTAATGTGAAATTTCAAGGAGATTAATATAATTCTGACAAGTTGGGCTGAAAAGTTGAAAAGGAACCTTCTAATTTTAACTGTGGAAAGATGGTACACAGAATACCTCACAGTTGCTTTGGCCAAGGTGAAATTTCAACTTAGCATTGTTTAAATTAAAAAATTCATTAAAATTGACAAAAGGAGATTGTATGTTTTCTGTCTTGCATAGGTACTACCAAAAATGATGGCATATTGCTACCAGATTCTGACAGAGCCAAACATGGATCCAAGGAAAAAAGATGGAGCTTTGCATGTTATAGGGTCTCTAGCAGATATTTTACTGAAGGTATGTGGGTAAAGAACTGAAAAAGGTTTGTCATTCTTGTCCTTTCCAACCCTAACTGTTCTATGATTCTATGATTATTAACTGCCTTTTCCAATAAAAATGTGTTAGCTTATAAAGTGTGGCTAGCCCTTAGTCATGTTTATAAAGTTTGTAGAGAGATTGCAGTGTGTGATAAGAATCTGAGGGTTTTTTTTGTTCACAAATATTATCATTCCTGTTTTTTATATCCCCATTTTATAGGCATACTTTTCAAGTTTCTCCAAAGCACTATTTGTTTACTCTCCTACTTTACAAGTAAAATGAAAGGGTGTTAAAAATGCAAACATGCATTCCATTAATAGCATTTTCTATGATTCTTTAGCTAACTGCCCAACAGCCTGCACTATTGTGGTTTTCTGGTTCTAGAAAAACGTTTACTTAACTTGTTGCAGGAATGTTTCATCTAGCTTGCCAGCTTTCTTACCCCACGGTATGTGGCTTTAACTCTTATTTTGTCTGCCATTTGGGAGTTTTGAAAGTAACTGGACAGAGCACAGAGCTTCTAACCTTCCTCCAATTTTTATACAGTATCTTCAGAAGTTTGAGTGTTTGTCTGGTACTTGAATATACATTAATCTGCACTGTTGCTCTCCGATGTAATATTGATTATGGTTTCCCTTATGCTTTTGTAAAAGGTGGAGTCTAAAAGTATGCTGTATCTCCATGATAACTTCCAAAAAGTTACCACTTTTATCATGAGAATGGCAGCCTTGTGCTGGGGGCTTCCTTTTAAAAGTATATTACTACATTTTATGTGAGTTGTTTGTCTGTGCAGGTTGTGTCTTCATGTTCCAAGTAACATTTGCCATCTATTTGTTACCAGCATACCAATCTACAATCTGATCTGAAATCCAGAAACATCAGGAACTTTTGCAGATATTTTGTATATTACATTGGACTCTAAGTGCCCTCCCTCATGCTAGAGTATAACAGTGGACATTATTATAGGAGTTCGTGTTGTGAGGAGCCTTTCTTATTGATTAGGGGTTTCTAAGTCCACTTATCTCTGTCCTGAAGGCAAAAAAAAAAAAGGAATTTATTCCAGTACACTATTCCTATATGAAATTTTCAGTCTTGGAACATGAAGTTATAATTTATGAAAGAATATTTATTTTATATATACTTTATAAAAAACCCAAACATTGCAGACATTTTTCAGCTCTGAATTTCTCATATTTGGGATTTGGCAGATTGAAAAATCCCATTATTTGTTTCTTCATAAAAGACTTGATTTATAAGTGCTTTCTGACTGGTAAGCCAACTGAAATAAGATTATAAGGAGCTCCGTAAAACACAATGACCCTGCCTTACCCACCTGGTTCCCTGCAGTGGCTCTGGTTTAATGTATGAAAATCTCTGGCCTGTGTGCAGAAAGGAAATCTCTTTTCCCTTCTGTGTGTTCTTTTTCTCAGTCCAGTTCTTCATCTGCCCCTCTGAAGGCTGGGAAATTAGTGTGTGAAAAAATGATTTGTGCATTGGTGAAGTAAAAGTGTGATCATCCAAGATAAATTTTGCAAGTTGAATGTCCCTTTTCACCATTTTTTCCTATCTCAGCCACTGAATCATTCCTTTAGATGGTTACACAGTCCCCAGCGTACATATTTTCTAGTGTCCTGGGGCTAGAGGTGCTAAGAAATTCACAGGTCTCCATGCTGGTGTTCCTGGCTTCCTGTGGCTACCTTTAGATTTGCCAAGGTTTTGAATAATGAAAGGTTATTTTCACTGATTATTCTCCAGCTTTCTATCACAAAGGGTGTATCTTAGTCCATTCATAAACAAAAAAAGATGTGAGTTATTGTTGCAGTTTGTAAAAATAATTACTTTTGATGCTGATAGTAGGTAATTTGAAACTCAGATTTCTTTCATACTAAGCTTATACTTTTCTTCAAGTATGTATGTACTCCTTTGTAGATAGAATGGAGGTACTAGGTTATTGATCCTTATTAATTTTTAAGAAAAAATCAGAATCAATTGCCTTAAAGAAAATGGAAACTCCAGTTTACAGTATTGTGATGAGTTCCGTGGAGTTGAATATTGTATGTACAGTTCACTTATTTGGCTTTGAACTTGCTATGCTTATGAGATTTGTTCAGCTCAAGGTACAAGATCCAAATCTTTTTATGAGAGAATACTTTTACTATGTAGACAAATCATTGTATTTCCCAGAATTGGTAGTTGAAATGGAATATTGGCTAGAATGAAGTATGTAAAATGAATGGTCTCCAAAATTAATTTTTATTTACATCAACAGAAGAGTGTCTTCAAGGATCAAATGGAGCTGATGTTACAGAATCATGTATTTCCACTGTTCATGTCCAACCTGGGGTACCTCAGAGCTAGAGTGAGTTCACAAGTTATATCACTATTTCAGTATTTGCCACAATTCCTTCCTTTGCGGTTTGACTTCATTCCAAATGTTAATGAAAGGAATAAAGCAAATACATGCTAAAATTTCAAGTAACAGCCTCATGCAACAGTTTTCCAGCATTTTGATTTAAAAATGATTTGTCAGTTAAATGAATCGATGGACAGTTTCTCATATTATTGTTTACTTCTTTGATTGTGGCCCTTTTGTGACTATTTTTCTTTAGTAGATCTCAAAAACTTGAGTGGTTCAATGACTGTGAATAGGTAGGACTTCCACAGAGTAGGTAATGTCAGTTTTTGAGTGTAGCTTGATGAAAATCCTCAATTGGTCCTATCAGTCATAAACAAACATTTAATTTTCTTTAATTCTTGTTCTGTTTGTGGGGTTATTTTTTTCCCCAGGAGGACCAGAATTATGAATGCCAATTATGTCTATAGTGTATTTATGGGATTTGAGAAAGGAAGATAAAGAGCTGGAAGTGTACAAAGCCAGGTTATACTTGCAGGGACTTTGAGCAGCCTGGTTTAGTGGAAGGTGTCCCTGCTCATGGCAGAGGGGTTGGAACTGTGTGATCTTTAAGATCCCTTCTAACCGAAACCATTCTGTGATTCTATGAACTGCTTGAGTGCAAAACCTGCTATATTTACTGTAGGAATACACTGTAATTAAGGAAAAAAAAAAAAAGCAATACGTGCAAGTAGAGATAATTAGCATTGGTTTTGTATCAGTTAAAAAATGCTAAAAATTGTAGTAGTCCTTAAACTTGCTTTTTTTTTTCCCATCGTGCAGTCCTGTTGGGTACTTCATTCATTCAGTGCTTTGGAATTTCACAATGAGCTAAACTTGAGGAATGCAGTAGAGTTGGCAAAGAAGAGCCTGATTGAAGATAAAGAAATGCCTGTCAAAGTAGAAGCAGCCATAGCTCTTCAGACGTTAATAAGCAACCAAGAGCAAGGTATGCCACAGCGATTCATTAGTTGCATACACTGATGAGGAGGTTGGTGTAGATTTATTTAAACATTTCTGCCACTTGAAGGATGTAGATTTCAGAACATTTCATCATGTTTAGACAGCTTCACTTGCTCATTAGTTACTGTATACATCCCAGAGTTCTGACTTCAAGTTTTTACCACAGGTTTCTACACAAAAAAAGTTGAAATCAACCAATTTTTTTTGAATAAAGTAAATGGCACCTGTCTTTGTTTTTCTTTAGTGAAGAGAAATAAGTTGTATCTTCAAGAGTGAATGGTGGCATATGTTCCCCTACAACAGTGGATTTTAGTTGTAGGTGATGTTTTAGTATTGAATGTGGTAAATGTAGTTTATTTACTTCGTTGGTTTGCTAGCTATGAGCCACAAACGTGCCTTGAGTAATCTTTTTGGCTTTGGTTTTTTTTTTTAGTGAATTAATTTATGTTGTTCAAGAGTAGTCAGTTACATACTGACTGCTCATACTGGGTATTTGTGTTTATGGACAGTTGATTTCACCTAGGGTGTGTTTTTGTTGTTTTTTTTTTTTTAGCCAAAGAATATGTGAAGCCTTATATAAGGCCAGTTATGCAAGAGCTCTTGCACATTGTTAGAGAGACGGAAAATGATGATCTTACTAATGTAATCCAGAAGTTGATCTGTGAATACAGTCAGGAAGTAGCTGCTATCGCCGTTGACATGACTCAGCACCTGGTAAGAGGCAATGCTAAAGTAACAGTCCAGCCAGAAGAACCTGCTTGATTTAGTAAATGTGTAATGAACTTTGTATGAATTGCACACTGTTTAAAGTAATCTTTATAAAGATCAAACTTTAGTATTCACTGTATTCATTTCAGTATGAAGCATCTTTACAACCTGTAGGTTTTTAAAGATACCAATTTTGCTGCTGGTTTTAACCTATTTAATATTTCAAATGATGCATCATAGCCAGACTTCTCAAAAGAGAGGAGTTTTTAATTTTCTGTATTCTCCTTTCAAAAGTAAGGAAAGTATTTTCAGTGCTGCGAGCTGTTAACGGTAAGGCATTGCTGCTGTTGCATTAGCTGTCTTGGTTTTGCATAACAAATTAGAAATGTGAGCTTGCTCTTGAATATCAAGTTGGTTGGTTTTTTTTTTTTTTCATAGGCTGAAATTTTTGGTAAAGTACTTCAGAGTGAGGAATATGAAGAAGTAGAGGACAAAACAGTTATGGCCATGGGCATCTTGCACACAATTGACACGATCCTGACAGTTGTGGAAGATCACAAGGAGGTGAGATTTTTTTATGCGTCTTTTCCCCTACTGTTCCCTTACGCCTTTCATTCATTTTAACGAACACTTCTATATATGTTGCATCTCTTGAGTTGATATGAATGTGCATTTTCAATAGCAGCATGGTGAATTTATACCAAGTGATCCCTGACAAATTTGAATTTAAAGCACAGTTTACTTTTATCATTTTTTAATTGTTGAACTCTCAACTTTGATGGGAACTTTTATCCTGAGGATAAAATCCTTAGCTCTTATTTTGGTAATACTTAATTAGATATTTGTGTTACAGACTGTTGAAATAGATTTTTAGGGAGAAATGTTTTGCACAAGGCTAATTTTTTACAATTGTGACTCATTTTGTTGTTTACTCAGCGATTTCTTGGATAGAATTCCTAGGAATTGGTCTCCCAATTGTAGTGCAATGTAAGTCTGTGTTTCACATATTCAGAGAAGAAAGATTCTTTCTGCTCATACCACCTGAGCTGACTGAGATGGGAAGGAGTTCAGTGACTGATCAAGGAGGCAAAGTCAGTCAGGAACTTTAAACTCAGCATAAAAGTGCTTAGTCCTAGGTTGTTTTGCTTCCTTGTCTTACAATGAGGATGCTTCGTTGCACGGGTGAAATCTTTTTATGAAGCTTATGATTTTGAAAATAGATTAATTAAAATACTAATTATTTTCTTATAAGACCATTATGTTCCATTAGTTTTCAAAATATCTTTCATTTCTTTACAAGAACCCCTTGCATCTTTTTAAAGTTAAAATGAAATCTGTTAGCTAAGCTGAGCATTAGGAATGATAGTCTGAAGTGGATCTTCAGGCTTTAGCCTAGGAAGAGCTTTAGGGTTGGGGTAGTTTTGGTATAAACTTAGAAGTTTGTTTCTCTTGTGTGAAGCACAAGCTAAAATACCTTGCAGAGTACTCTTCATCTTAGGATTTTAAATAATTTTAACAGAGATAAATGATACAGAAATGACATATGAGGCTGAAAACTCTCCTATATGTGGAGAGAGTTTAAAGGATGAAAACTCAAGTCACTCAAAGGTGACTTGAATGTAAGAGAATGAATCTGTGGTCACATACTTACTCCCTTAATTTTCCCCTGCAAGATTATGACTGTAATTACCTGTGGTAATAGCATGAAATGTCTGTATTTGCTAGCTTTAATTAGATTTATAATGTAGCCATATATTTCTAATTTAGTTTAATTCATAAATTTAGTCTGTCTAACACAGCAAGGCTGAATCCTGACTTCGACACAGTTGTATGCTCTGAATTTCTTCATGTGCCTCCTCATACTGAGCCTACTCTGGGAAGCTCTCTCATAGACATTAGGCAAAAGCTTTAAAGCAATACTGTTTATTGGAAATGAATAGTTACATCAGTGAGACCTTATTTCATAATATCCTAATCATTAATGCCGCATTTAAGTGATAAAAACCTTTGCTTTGAAGAACTTGTCAAATTAAATTAGTCAAATACATTGATTAAATGCTTGTATTTCTAGGTTTTTAAATAAACTTCTTTATGTTTTTGTTTCAGATAACTCAACAGCTCGAGAGCATTTGTTTGCAGATTATTGGCCTTGTTTTGCAGAAACATGTTATAGGTGTGTTTTAGAGATAATTTTTAGGAAAACATTACTTATTTTTACATTAAAAAAAATCTTTAATTTTTTACTACAGATAGCATTGTCTTCCTGAACCATCTTTTTGTATGTGTGCTTCTTTAAAGAAAAAAAAATTGTTAATTTTCAGTTATGACTTGTTTCTCCTGATACATTAGTCAGGCTGATTATTGTGATTTGAAGGACAGACTCAAAAGCAGAAGATGTAGTTCTGATTATAGTTCTGGCTAGCTGTGTTAAAGGGCAATACCTGCAGATATATTTGTATTTTATGGGCATGGGCTGTAATTAAATCACTGTTTTATCAATACCCTTGACCAAAGAGTTACACAGTTTGGGGCTAAGGCCTTTAAGAAAAAAACAAAAGTTGAGGGAACGAAATATTTTTCAGTAAATTGTTCAGAAGCAATGTCTTTGTGCTGATATTTTTCTGGTGTGTATTTGTAATGGAAAACAGCGCATATCATTGTAACTATAGCCAACATACAACTCATCTAAAAGAGTCTTTTCCAGTTTGTATTATTTTTCTACATATTGATTTAGTTTCTAATTGCTATATTCTAGTTGCTATATGACTCAGGGCATGGTTTCAGACTTCAAGGTATTAGCAAGCTAATTTTGTTTTTTCAGAGCACCCTACTTCAAATTGTCTCTCCTTTCCAGAGTTTTATGAAGAAATTCTCTCCTTGGCCTACAGCTTGACATGCCAGATGATTTCACCTCAAATGTGGCAGCTTTTGGGTGTCCTATATGAGGTTTTCCAGCAGGATTGCTTTGAGTACTTTGCAGGTAAGATCACTTCTATTGATGTTTCTACTGCTTGGGAATTACTTTCTAAAACCCACCTTAGTAAGGGTCTTTTCCTTTTAGTGGTTTGGTTTAAAATGATCGTGTATTTGAGTTGTGCCCTGACCGTCTGTTTAGTGTGGGAGTATAACAGGAGCATATTTAAGTAGGAGAAACGTGTTCAAATCTGACAGTGTGATCAGTTATTGTAGGAGGTCCTGAAGTAGAAGCAAGCTGAAATATACAAAGTTAATGTGAAACTACAAATTAATTAATTAAAATTCTGTTTCCTTTTCTGACAAGGCACCCTGCATGGTGCACTTTATGAAGAATGCTTCAAAATAGACTTTTGCAGAGTTTGAATTTCCACATTTCCACCCATATCCAAGAATCTGAGCTAATGAATTCCATTACAGGACTGTAGCTTCACTGGTTTTGCAATGGGCTGGATTAGTTTATAATGTTTTTCTCTTTTGCTCTCCCTGTTTTGCAGATATGATGCCTCTCTTGCATAATTATGTGACCATTGACACTAATACTTTGCTGTCTAACCCAAAGCATTTAGAAATCATTTATGCTATGTGTAAAAAGGTAAGACTTCTCAATTCTTACTGTTGAGCTTATCATTAGTGCTTAACGATCAGATTAGCAGAGTGACCTGAGCTGTCAGGTAGTTGGCAGTCATTTCAGAACAAAATGAAAGTTGGTTTCGGCTCAGTTCTGAGTACACATAGCACTTTCACACTTGTTAAGTGACATGCTTTTAAATAAATTACATGTACAAATCTGTGTGGGAGAAAGTTGCTGTTCGTCTTGACTCTCTTTTATGAACAGCTATTTTGGTAAGTAGAGGAATTAATGAAGCCTGATTAACTTGGGTTGTGTATCTGCAATTGGATTTCTCTAGTTGTTAGCTAAGGTGTGAACTCATTTGAAGTTTCTCTTACATTTGTGTTTCTCTTATATGCTGATTCTATCATCTGAAAGTATGAGATCACATTGCAGCCTTTCTCTTATTTCAGGCATTGTAGAGTGTTAGGCATCTAGCTACCATCTTTCTTTTAAGAAACTTGTGGAAATTCAGTGTGTTTCAGAATTCTTCTTCATTGTCAGGCTTGGTTGACACTGACCATAGGGTTAAAATGTACTGAAAAGAAGCAGTCAGTTTCACATGTATGTGCATACACATACAGTGATTGCGCAGATCTTCCTTTTCATCAGAAAGTAGCCTACAGATAGGACTTCACTTTGCTAGCCTGCTAATCTGTGAGTATCTATTAGAAGTGAAGTAAAAAAATGGAAGGAGAATGTGGAAAACATCAGTGTTTCTTACCAGTAGCATTTCTTTTAAAAAATGGAGAGTTATGACATATAAAAATACTAACATTCATAAAGAATTGTAGCAGTTTCTTTAAATTTATTAAATTCTTCTTTAGATACTTATCCTTATTTATGTCCTGTAGAGATGATTTTTTATGTGTCTTAATTCTTTCACAAAATATAACATGAATAGATATGTATATGCTATGTAGGGGATTTTTGATGTATACAGGTACAGGAGCACACTTGATTTTAAAGTTATCAGTGATTCATATTGATAAACTAAATTGTTATCCTGGTTGTTAGGTCTTAACAGGAGATGCAGGAGAAGATGCAGAGTGCCATG
>JASSUY010009988.1:0-10009 GCA_032466535.1 Forpus xanthops | reverse complement strand
TAGTGAGAGGACAAGAGGTAATGGGTTCAAACTTAAACAGGGGAAGTTTAGATTGGATCTGAGGAAGAAATTCTTTATTGTAAGAGTGGTGAGGCACTGTAACAGTTTTGAATGCTCCATCACTGGTTGTGTTCAAGGCCAGGTTGGGGAGTGTTGGGTAACATCGTTTAGTGGGTGGTGTCCATGCCCCTGGCAGGGGGATTGGAACTAGATAATCTTAAAGTCCTTTCCAACCTTAACTATTCTATGATTCTATGATTCTATGATATGGGGAAGAGCTGACTTCCAAGGAAGACCTTCAAAACAAATCTATATTGTCAAAATGCCTGTGATAATCTATTAGAGAAAATAGATTTCTACTCCTTTACAAATACTATATTACAATATAGAAAAGTGCAGTGATGAAAGAAAGTGAAAGTTAACTGTGAACCACAGGGAATATGACAGTATGTTACATGCTCCTGGGGTCAACAAGACAATAAAGGGCCAACAGGATTTAGGAATTGCTTTTATGGCCACTGAATGTCACTGTTGTTCCACAAAAGAATGTAGGAAACTTTGTTAAAGATATATTCTGGATGAGACCTATCCCTAGCTAATCAGCTAAGAAAAAAATACTAATTTTAGTAAAGCAGGCACCATGTTAACCCTGTCCACAAGATTAAAGAAGAAAGGAGCCAAGGAGCCTTTTTATCTTTCCTTATAACCCATTGATTTCTGGTATGTTATCTGGAATTATAAATAGAGGAAACCTAGTATATAAATTTATTTATTCCAAAATTCAGTCCAAGAGAAGCAAAATAAGGCACATTTTTATAAGAAAGAAAGCAGTAGAATGGATTATGGAAGGCTCTAAATGATACATCCAGAAAGTCACTGCCAAAAAGTAATCTGGGAGTACTGACTGGGAACAAGCTTAACGGATGTTCTAGTGAGGATTAATAGTTTCCTATTTGAGAAAAGTATCTCTGGGTTGAATAAATGTTTTAATAATTCAGACTGGTCCAAGAGACCCAGCACAGGTAACGAGTCTTGCAAGATGCAGAGCTACAATTAACATGGTTAATGGTGAGATATTTTTGAGAGTTTTGCTGTGTATCCAGCAGTTACTTTTTATTAATACCATCCTAGATTTTCCAGAAGAAAATAAGGAAAAAGAGGGCAGGCTAAAAGAAATGTAATCTAGAAGGATTTTGAGAAAAAATGAGTTAATAGAAAAGAAACAAACATGCTTAGAAGTATTTATGCATGTGTAGGAGCCAAACTGCCGCATTAAAAGACCTGTAGAGTTCAAAAAATATATGTAGGTACTCAGCTAAGGGACAATTCTTATTCTAAACCATGTTTCTTCTCTTACTCATCCCTTTTTAATTTAAAAAGACTCCAAAGCCATCTCTGTATGGCTTCAGTAACTGCCTGTTGAAGTTTGTAAGATCATCCATACTGAAGAGCCTGGGGAAATGCAGGAGTGTACATATGGATGTCTGATTCTTACTGTTAGTTTATGAGACATCCGTATTTGGCCTGATGATCAGATATTGGCAGATGAATATGGAAGTAAACTCAGAAAACGCTTCTCACTCAGCCTGCCATAGGAATAAGGATGAGAATATAAGAATTTTTAAGGAGAACTCCATTTGCATTGAAGATGTCTTCAGGAATAAAAACTAAGAAAAAAAAAAAAAGATACCTGATAGAGTAGCTGTGACCAGCGAAAATAATCCATCTGGTATTCAAAAATTGTATCCTAGACAGAAGCCCATCAATTCTACTAAATCAGCTCAGAATTACATTTCCTACTTCAGCCCAATACACAGGTTCACATGCTTCTCTTCTGATAATCACAGGCTGTCTAGATCATGATGTATTTCTCTTAGAAGAGTTTGTATTCCATAACATGGTGCTACTGTTACTGAGGCAGTAGTTTCCTAGATCCCCTAGCCTGTAATACTTTTTGCTCAAAAAATACTGGCTTGGAATCTCTGTTGCTGTTTATCAACTTCAGTCACCAAAGTTCCCGGAAGGCCATTTTGCTCTGCCCTGTGTGAAGTTTGAGAAGAAATTTCAGAAGGATTCTCTGACCTCTGCCTGATATTAGTAGCTTGGACAAAGCTCTCTGCCACATGGTAATAGCTGAGGTTCAACCTACTTATTTGATACCTCTTATTCTTGCCTTTACACAGTAGGTGAACTTCTTACTTAGCTATACAGGTCTGTTGCCATTTGCTGACATCTGTCTGCTGTCCTGACTTACAACGAGACACCACACATGAAATAAATGAGTATAGAAGTGAAAGAGGAAGGGTAAGAGAGACAAGGTGACTATAGGCGTTGCATTCACTGGTCCAAAAGTGAAATCCCTTCTCATCATTATTGTGCTGAGTGACAGCAGCAGCTGGTTCTGTGAAACTCCAGTTTGAAGATGTAGAACTGAAATCACCATAGTATTTTATGTCCCTTTCAAAGTTAGGTTAATAACATGGATCTAAAAAAAATTAATCCTGCTAATTATGAATAAGCATCTGTAGACTATATTGATTTATGATCAGAATTTACATCTTTCTGAGGAAAGGCTTCAGATGACATCTCAGTGAATCTGCTAAGGAAAAGAAACGTAATTTCAGTGATCTTTATCATTGAGTTCATTGTTTTAAGGGCTTGGAGAAACTGGAGACTTTCTATACTGCTTTTGCTTGAAAAATTTCTGTTTGCAGCTAAAGATGACTAAAGTGCCTGTACTTCTAGTAATGCAATAACACAAAGCAAAATGTATCTTCCAGTGTCTTCCACTGTAATCTATTATCTAATGCCTTCATGAATACAACATCATGAAAGCCATGCTCTTCGATGACTACTGACTTTTATAAATTATTCATATGTCTTTTTATATCACATACTGTGGCATCAGAAAGGGATAAACAAATACTATAAACATGGCACCAACAAAAAAGAATGCATAATCAGTCTCTAAAAATTCTTTGCATTTTGCCAAGTTCTTCACATTGCTACAGAATACTAACCACCATTTAACCCCTTGAGTTTGAAGGCCCACTTCTAAAAAAAAACGCGTTGCTAAATATTATTTAGCAGGCCATTTTATACTTTAATAGATGTGATTAATTTCTGTTGAGCATGGGGCTTTTTTTTATAATACTGGATCTTTTAATTCTTATGAACACTTTAATTCTTTTTGTTATTGGCAAATAACAGGCACTCTGAAACACAGGTGAAACAGCAAAGCACACAAAAACTCGAATCAAAGATATTCATACATGCTGTTGTCATTACAACCACATTTTCATTACAGTGAATGAACGAAGAGAAAGAGAAGTCTGAATTTGTGGATGTTGCGAAAAAGTACTCCAGTCTGCTGATACTCCATTAGCACAGATTCCATTCTGTATGTGTTTCATCAGAGGATGGCCACTCAAGCATCCTTGATTCTGTACTGTGTTTTCATTCCTGGTCTCCATGTTGGAACCTAGATATCAGAAATGTTCATTAAAGCTGCAAAGATTTAGCAGGTTAGAACTATTTTGAATTTTGAAGAGATGGTCTAAAAAGACAATAAAATGAAGCAGGGGACAGTACAAGGTAAAAGCACTATTAATTGTGCAGCTAGAATAAAAAAATTGGTTACTTTACAACTCCCGACTAGGTCTACACCATCAGCCACCCAACTGAAAGCAGTAATCCTTGCCTTGGGTCTACTACAATAAAGCAAGTTCACGAATGACACAGCTAACAGGGATCATGCACAAACAACTGAGGGTTGCATAGATGTTCTGTCCTGCAGCTACTGAGCCATCTTCATGTCCCAATGCATTTTCTGACTGCAACTTCAGCCTCTACATATGTAACAAGCACAAATTCACCGTTCTGAACATCAGTGACATGAGGAGGATTTTCAGAACAGGTCAATGAGAAGAGTCAGGGAATACAAAATGGTACCAAGCAGAAAACAGAGCAGCATTTCCAGTATTTTGTTTAGAAAGGGTGAACAGCCAGATCTCATCCATTTATAATGCCATTGCTGAAGTTTCTTTTCTGCTACCATCTGAGGTAATGAGCACGGTAGATGTGATGACATAAACAAGTTTCGAGTTAGCCTTCCTGTGGCAAACATATCTGTTTGAAAATTGCTTCTTTCTTTACCTCTTGAAAATGTAGTACTTTTCTGACTCAAGAGATGGGAATGGATGCTTTCCATCTGACTGCAATCCAGCATGATCTGTTCCTCAGTAAGGGTTGAGCAGTAAGGTGTAGAGATAGGAGAATGTAGACTCATTTATTTATTCCTCTGATGAAATAACATGTACACTATCAATTGTAGTTCCTATAATCTTCCCTTAGTAGTGCATATTCTTTCCTGTGATTTATCTTCCTTCTTTTAATTAGCACAACCTAAGAACTCCCCTGGAATTGGTAATATCTTTCCCATTGCCCCAACTAAATTACAAAGTTGCTGTCAGTAACTCTGAATTTAAATAGTTCAGGTTTTTAAATTAAATTCTGCAGACTCAAAAAAGCAAAGGAATTAGGCTTGTGAGAACAGAAACAGGGATAAGAACAAGCAAAACTTCAAGGACAGCTTTGACCAGCTCTAAAACTCTTCTGTAGTTGCTTTCCTGAAGTCCCTGCACACCTTTTGCAAGACTGTGGCCACTGCACTGCAACAATGGCAAATACATTGTCTGTGTCACCAGTGCACCTAAATTCATCAGCTTTCCCCCAAAGGCAAATGGATGTTAACTTTGCCATGGACAGATATGCCAGAGACCTCTGGGGTAACCCAATTTCCGAACTGAAATCTCAGTATCCTGCAGATCCTAAGACTTTTATTATCTTCCAACATCTTTTTATGATTTTCAAACATCTAAATTAAAACAAAAAAGGTTGTCTGCCTCTTTTATCCTATAAATAATATTTTAGTTCCTGTTGCTACTTTGTCTTTATGAAAGATTTCATTCTTGTTTTTTAACTTTGATTCACCGATCTAATGATGTATGAGCTTGGCTATTCTTTGTCCAATGGAGACTAAACAAAATGGTGCCAAACCACTAAAACCATTTGAATTTGCAAGGTGAGGCACCCCTCTAAATTATGAATGGCTAAGATTTTGATTTATTAACATTCTTTTCCATAGAAAATGATGACTTCATGAATAAATGAATGGACTTCCCTTAAAGCTGAAATACTGCCAGTATACTACAATTATAGAGTCCAGAAAGTTTTCTGTAGCAAAGATTTTGAATCATCAAAGCAGACAGTCATTCTTTCTAAAACTGTATTCTATAGAAACTCAAATTAGAAATAACTGAAAAATCAGTGCAGAAACAAGGGTTAGGAGTCGCTTCTCTGTTTACAAATATCAGATTATAGATGTTTTGTTAAGTTTTAAAAATCCCCAACATGATAGCTGTGCTGTACTTAACTGAACTTTAATATTAACATTCTATATGCTCCATCACTGGCAGTGTTCAAGGCTGGGTTGGACATAGCCTTGGATGGCAGGACTTTGTGGGAGGTGTCCCTGCCCATAGCAGGGGGTATGGAACTAGATGATCTTAAGGTCCTTTCCAGCCCTAACTATTCAATGATTCTATGATTCTATGATTCTTTTGTTCCTGGTAAAGATGAATGTTCTTGCAGTCACAAAAGACCTACCTGTATATATATCTTGTATATATATGTATGTTTCATATATATATATATATATGTATGAAAAAATCTAATCTCTCTTCTCTGTATGTTTCATATATGTATGAAACATACATGTGTATATATCTATATTTCTTGGTAACACCAATAAATGCCAGAGGAGATTTCCTCAGATCAATCCATCAAAAAGAATTTGACCTTGCAAGAGCAAATGCAGGAGGAATGACAGGTTGGGTTGAGGGTGCTGGAAAGGGCCTTGGAAACAGAAACAAGCAGTTCTTGCTTGATGCTATAAAGAGGGAGGAGGTGGAGGGTGAGATGCTCAAAGTGGCAGTCCAGCAACAGAATACTGGATAACAAGATGGCATTTGTCAACGACCAAAAGCATACTGTGATTGTGACAGTCAAGATTGTGAGCCTTCTCACTGTGTGCACGTGTAGAAAGGCTGTGCCTTTGGTGTGTGACATAGAGAAAATGAAAAAAAGATTTAATTGTAGTTGGATATAGGTTCTTGGAGGAATCTGAGTGTCAATGCTGCAGTTATAGGTGGTAGTATGGGTCATGGTAACGTTAATGGAGATGAACTGAGTGGGGACATGAGAGCAAACAATAGCATGAGATACAGAGGACTAGCTCTAGCCAGGATTGTCATTCTGGCACTGTAGGCACCAGGTTGCAATGTCTGTTATCTGCCTTCCTCCCTGGTACCTGAGAGGTCTGTGTATAGAACAGATTTTGTTTTAATCAAATTATACATGAAGCCAACTCCATGAAATTGAGGAAATCAGCTGTTCTGGAGAAGAGAAGGCTGTGTAGAGACCTCATATCAGCCTTCCAATATCTGAAGGGGGCCTATAGGGGTGCTGGGGAGGGACTCTTCATGAGGGACTGCGCTGAGATGACAAGCGGTAACTTAAACAGGGGAAGTTTAGATTGGACATGAGAAAGAAATTCTTTATTGTAAGGGTGGTGAGGCACTGGAATGGGTTGTCCAGGGAAGTTGTGAATACTCCATTGTTAGTGGTGTTCAAGGCCAGGTTGGACATAGCCTTGGGTGACATGGTTTAGTGGGAGGTGTCCCTGCCCATGGCAGGGGGATTGGAAGTAGATGATCTTAATTTGCTTTCCAACCCTAACTATTCTATGATTCTATGATTCTATGTAATTTGGATTTGAGCTGCTCCAAGAAGAGGGAAGAAGGCTCAAGCATCATTTGCATTCCTTACTCTGGACATGGTGGGCTCATGGCCTTGTAGCAGCAGTGTAGTTACATATAAAGAGAAGGATGTAAGAAAGTAGAATGAGGAAAAAGTGTACAGAGTATAACTGAGGATTTTATTTTCCTGTAATTGCATAAACTTGTAAATATTCCTTCTCTAAAAAGGCAGCAAACATCACCAAGGGATCTCAAGTGATCTATACATCATTATCGTTAACATCAGACATAAAAGGGTAAAAAAATATGTAGCATGTAATCTCATTAGTGCTGCTCTGAAGCTGACAGATTAATTCCTTTAACACTTAATTCAACTGCAAAATGCAACTGTAAAATACAACTGTAGGGAAATAAATTTCAACTGAAATAAAGCATATACAAAAAAGATTTCTGTTTGCAGCATTGTCTCTGACTAATGAGTCTAAGAAAAGAAGAGTCTAGAAAGGAGGAAAGAAAGTGAGCTCTCCAGCTATTATCTTCTCTGCAGAGCTGACATACACAGACTCATTATTGCATTATGTTTTATTCAACAAAATCACTTCAATGTTGCAGCTTAAATTGAATTCACTAAAGCATCTTCATCTCTTGCCTAATGTGTCTCAAGTGTCTGCTTGCTGTTTGCATTTTCTTCAGAATTATGGCAGGGAATCTTTGGAAACAGCAAAATTATATGCAATCCACAAAACAATGTAGCTGTAATGGAGTAATCGGCCTTCAGCATAATTAAAGAAACATTCCCTCATTAAAGCAATTCTGAAAGAAACCTAGAGGCTGTATTGTACAAATCATCCACTTAGTAAAACTCTATCTGATTTGCATTTAAAACCTAGTTACGCAAATAGATTTGTTCAGTGGATGGCAGGAAGTGTAACGAGTTTTAAAAACTCCAGTGATTAAACAAACATGCTTCTTCTCCATAAATCATGGTGTGCAATTTCCTTTTATTCACCTAGAAATAATTTAATTAGTCTGTTATTTAGGGTCTTCTGGAAGATGGGAATTCCTTTGATGCATACACATAGTCATGTATGACATCTACTCTGGACATGACAATCCAAAACTATGTCAAGAGGTAGATGCCTCTCTTTATTTAATGTTTCATATCAGAGCACTTTCATTTGTCATTTTGCTCTGAAAGCTTGATTCCCAGTTTAAATTAAAGTAAATGGCAGTGAAAGGTGATGTTGGTAAGAATTACTAATGAACTGCTGAAAAGACTCATTTTAGCAAAGTTTAAATTCCACTTAGTAGAAGATGGTAAAGGCCCATTTCTTAGACTAGGTTTATCCTTGAGTATCAACATTAGAGTAAATCTCCAAAATCAGGACAAAAAATTTGCATGTTATATTTATGTTTTCCACTGTTCCATAGCTATTAATACTTTATTTCATGTGACCTTTGACAACTGTATTTTTTTTCTTTCATTATTTTTGGTATTCATACAAACATAGTACTCCTATATTACTTTTTAAATAGCAGCATAGTCCACTAAGCCATGTTAATCTTCCTCTTGAGCACCATTTTAGCAAGTAAGCTAATTTATTTTAGACAAAGCAGTGCATGTGAATGAGCAAAGCAGCAATATGTTTCCTTCAGACTGTTTAACTGATGCTAGTAGTCTGTACCTTCCTGCTCCTGGACTCACAATATTTCAGTCATAGTATCTTACTGCAAACAACTTCTGGGACCGGAATTTGAGGATTTACAGCCATTTAAAACAGATCTTGAACTGCTTGTTTCAGGTGCCCTGAGACAATCTGAACAAATAGGCTCTTTCTTAAGATTATTTGGTCACCAGCTGTTAGACAACCTTACAGGTCCCAAGCTCAAACTGGCATCCTGTGTCTCAAACATCTAGAAATCAAATCTCCTTCTAATGTGTCACTGTAGTCACTGCCTCTACAGTGATACTGTGCTCCGTCCCCTGTGCTCCCTCTCCAGGTGAAGCTGTCCTTGCTTTTCCCTGACACTATCTTTGAGATGTCTCAGTTGTCAACAGTCCAACCCTAACGGCATTTACCCAGGAAACAATGGAGGAAATAAATAGCAGGACTTCTGTGTGAGCTCACATTCAGTTAGAAAGAACCTGAAACAGGAATATTTTGAAGAATTTTTATTTCAGGGGAGCTAGAAGAGGTTACAAACATTGCTAGAACTTCTATAACTACTGTTTTATAGACATCAAGTACTGCATCAGGTTGCCATTGGGAAAAAAGGCATCCATTTCCCCTTTGTTTTATTTCTAATTTCTATTAGAATATTTTAATATTCTATAATATTTTATTTCTTATCTGATATTCATATATTCTCTTTTCCACTCTAGGGTATATACAATTTATGAGAGCTGGTCTGTAAAACTGAGATGAAATATATTTTACTAGATTTGCATTATCTAGGCTTTGATGTCAAGGGAAAACAATAAAATAAGCACCAAACCTTAAAATAAAATATATGTTAAACATTAAGCTCTCAAAACTTGTGGAAGACTACAGCCCCATAATTCCTATCAGTGTTAATTTGCACCACACGAGTTGCTGGGAGCTATAACTTAGGAGCACTTAAAGAACAAAGTAAAATCCTCTTCCCCCCCCCCCCCCCCCTTCTCTACCAAGCCTTCAGAGAATAAGCGTTTACAAAGAAAGCCCCCAACAAGAAAAAATGAGGGTTCTCTGGCAGTGCTGGAGGAAGAAGCAATGAAAAAAACAAAAGCAACTCAACCAGATATCAAAATTGTGCTTTGGAAGCAACTTAAGAATTATTTAAATAAGTATAAAATATTAAAGATCGCTTCAGGAGGCAGGCCTTCTCCTGTCCTTACTATGAACTTCTCCTGTCTCTCTGTGCAGCTATGTGAGAAGATCAAATATTTTTAAGGGTTCCAACAAAACTAACATTGCAGAGCTCTCATCCAAGCTGTCACTGAGTAACACAACAGTGTTCACCATTTTGTTGTATTAGGGTTTCCATTCTGTCGCAGTCTGCTCCAGGGATAAGGGTTACCTGAGGTAGGGTGAGGGTTACCCATAGTAACGAAGAGTCCAGAGGGTGCTGGCAGAGCAGTTAGTCGACTCAATATGAGTGATAAAACAAACTCAATTTATTTCACTACAAACCCGAATTTATACACTGTA
>JASSUY010009986.1:0-22229 GCA_032466535.1 Forpus xanthops | reverse complement strand
GCGGTGTTCAAGGCCGGGTTGGACATAGCCTTGGGTGCCATGGTTTAGTGGGAGGTGTCCCTGGGCATGGCAGGGGGTTGGAACTCAATGATCTTAAAGTCCTTTCCAACCCTAACTATTCTATGATTCTATGAATCAGTGCAGAGGGAGGTGGGTATGATGAAACCCCTTCAGCAGGGACCATGTGCTGTTGAACTACTGCTTATGCTCCACATCTTCTCTCTAGTAAATTGTCAGATTAAGAAGAAAACAGAAGAGCTCTGTAGCCTGATAGGTAGGAAACCCCTGTGGGGTATGAGAAGAGGTGAAGGGTTTCCTGAGGGTTTTTTCTCTTTTTCCTTCTTCCCTTGAGGTCTGGTGTTGTAAAATGGGGGAAAAATGATGAAAAATGGAACAGAAAATTAAAAGGGTAATGGTTTTGTTGATATAAGAAGAATGGGGTAGAGCAGTATTTAAGTTGAAGCTCTTGCTGCTGTGCTTCAGCCCCTCTGTCTCTGGATGCAATGGATGGAGGCATTTCCCTTTCCGACACAGGAGAGAAGATCACATCTGTGGTTTGGCTTAAATAAGTCACACTCAAGGAGCTCCCTGGGTTTACAGTTGTACCCTGTGTTCATCAGCAGCCAACCAAGCTCAGACTGCTGTAAAATCAGCTCAAATGGGACTGAAATTAACCTCTGACATGTGCTTGTAATGCGGCACTGCTGATGCCAAGGAATGCAGACCATTGACCTGTGAGAAATGGGATCCCTGTGGTAAAATGAAGGGCAGCTTAATAAAAGGCAGAGGAGAAGCTTCAAAACCAAGGGTGAAACTCCAGGCTATCAGGTTTATGCCCTGATGAAGGGGAACTGGCCCTTTGTGCAGTGGCAGAAGGGGTATGGCTGCCTGTTGTGGATGTTCCACAGGGAATAAATGGATAACACATAGGCTGGTTCTTCCTATGCATTCTTTTTAGCTATAGTAGTGATGTTTTCAGCCCAATGTGTTGTTCAAAAGGAAAATAAGGAATCAGGAAGATCTCATTTCAGCTGAGCTTGTCCCAAGCTCTGAGAACAGCTTCTCTAGACCTTAATCCTGAGCCCCTGCAAGCTGGGGCATGAGGAATGCCAACAAATTGAGTTATTAATATTCTTCATTCAAGTCTGGATTAAGCTGCAATTATAAGTGATTGTCTTGAGTCAGAAATAAGCCTTTGAGTAACTGCTTTCACAGCTACAGGAGTGCTCATAGGTTCCTTCTGTTGTGAGCCAGAGAAGAGCTTGATGTGAGCTCTCTGCAGCCTGAGGTAGCTTCCAGATGTTTCCCTCGTATCTCTTGCCCTGGTATTGCCCTGTGTTGCAGAAGGGATGGTGAGGCAGAGAGCTGATGCCTTTGGAAAGAATGCTGTGATTCGAGCTTGGTGGGTTGCATACAGCCTGCCCTTTCCCTTGTAAACAGGGCAGATTAGTTACCTGCCAAGGTGGGACAGACAAAGAAGTCTCTAATCCTTTCCTAGAGCTTATCTATACTTGGATGAGCAATTCGGCTTTGTTTTTTTTCTTGTTTTAAAGCTGTTCTGTGTAATCTCTTCCATCGCTTTCTCAAGCTCTAGCTGGACTCTTTGACTCATGAAGGCTTAGTTTGCCCAAGTGGAGGAGAATGGGGTGGCCTCTTGTTTCATTCCTGCTAGTCCCCCAAGGCAGAAACAGACCTTGGCTTCCCGAAGTTCATTCTTGGTGATGCAAACAGCACTTCTATGAGAGGGAAGACCCAAAGGGGTTTAAATGTCCATTTCCCCTGTGGGCTTTTGGGCCCAGCACTGTCTCCGTTTCTTTATGCAGGAAGGGATGATCAGGGGCTGGAGCAACTCCCATATGGAGCCAGGCTGAGAACATTGGGGCTGTTCAGCACGGAGAAGAGAAGCTGCGTGGAGACCTCAGAGCAGCTTCCAATGTCTGAAGGGGGCTACAGGGATGCTGGAGGGGACTGCAGTGATAGGACAAGGGGTGATGGGTTCAAACTGAAACGGGAAGTTCAGGTTGGATATAAGGAAACTCTTCCATGTGAGGATGGTGAAGCGTTGGCACAAGGTGCCCAAGGATGTTGTCAATGCTCCATCCCTGGCAGTGTTCAAGGCCAGGTTTGGTAGAGCCTTGGGCGATATGGTCTAATGCAAGGTGTCCTTGCCCATGGTTGGGGATTGGAAATGAATGATCTTAAGGTTCTTTCCAACTCCAACCATTCTGTGATTCCCAATGAAATAAGGTATGGGATGAATCCAAGTGCCTGCAAAAGTGAATTCTGCTGCTGCCTTTCTGGGGATGGCATTTGAAGGTGGTGACGGGAGATTAAGAGCTGGACCCAGCAGCTCAGGTGGCTCTTCCTGGTCCAGGAATGTGGCACCATCCCTTTTTATCTTTGTCTTGTGCTTTTCTTCCTTCTCTCATGGGATCGTGTATTGGATAGCTCCAGCCTCCTGTCTCATCCAGCTTTCTGCTTCATCCCCATGTCTTTCAAGGGCGGTCACGAACTGCAGCTTTGTCCTGATGCCACATGAGCACACTATGGTGTCTTGGCCATGCTGGCAAAGAGCTGAGCATCTCCGCAGTTGGCGTATGGTCTGTGCTGTGGCAGGCTGTGGTTCACTCAGGACTCCTTCCATGATGTCCTTTATTGCTCTTGGTGATGCTGGACTTCGTTCCACTTTCCCTACATCTAGCTGGGTAGGCTTGACAGTGTGGGCCCTTAAGCAAGCGAAGTGCCTGGACTCTGGCTGCAGAGCCCTCAAGTTTCCTTTTCCTTCCCTTTCTCCTTCTTCTGTTTTCCCCATTTCCCTTCCTTTTTCCCCCTTTTCCCTCTATTGGCACCTTTGAAAGAACTTCTCCAAGGGGCTGAGCTGGGTTGTTCTCATTGTTCCTTCCTGTGTGCTGGGGAAAGCCAACCACCCCCACCCCTAAAACCCAAACCCAGGAGTTATGATCCTATAAATAAACCAGAGAACGACTCAGTCCAGTTTGTCCCCTTTGAGAGTCTAAGACAAGACAGTTTGTTGTCCCTCATCACTTCAGTTTGGTGTTGCCATTGCTAGTACTGAGCCATGAGCTTTGTACTGAGGTGGCAAGACCTCTGTGTTAAGTCTTGCCAGGTTGGCTCTGCCTGAGGTTTTTCTCTATTGACTTAGCTGAGTGATAAGGGCAATTCTTATCTATGGCCAAGTGATTACAACTGATTTGTTTTACTTCTCTGTGGTTTTTGGGTGGTGCAGCTGTAGATTTCTCTAGGCAGCAGCAATAAGCCATTGTGCTGTGCAGAATGAGGTATTTATGACTCTGACCCAAGGGCACAGTGGAGAGAAATGCAGGCTTGGTACAACAGCAAAGATCTTGAGAAGTGGAGATGAGGGATGTGCTGCAGAGGAGTGCAGGTACAGGGTGATGAATCATGGAATCAACCAGGTTGGAAAAGACCTTTAAGCTCAACCAGTCCAACCATTCCCCAGCACTGCCAAGGCCACCACTGACCCATGGCACTGAGGGCCTCATCTCCACTTTGTATGAACACTGCAGGGATGGTGACTCCAGCACTGCCCTGGGCACTTCCAATGCCTGAGCACCCTTTGGGGCAGGAATTGTTCCTCAGCTCCATCTAACCCTGCCCTGGTGCAGATTGAGGCTGTTCCCTCTTGTCCCATCCCTTGTTCCTTGAGAGCAGAGCGCAGCCCCTCCTGGCTCCATCCTCCTCTCAGGCAGTTGTAGGGAGCAGTACCCCCTGAGCCTTCTCTTCTCCATCTGAACCCCCCAGGTCCCTCAGCCCTTCCCCATCACGCTGTGCTCCAGGCCCTTCCCTGCCTGTACTGAATTGAGATATAGCAGGTGGCTGCAGGCCAATGAAAAAAGGCAGGTAGAAAGAAATAAAGTTACCAAACATCATTGGAATGAATGAGTGGAACCTGGGGAGAGGAAGAAGGAACCATCAAACATAATGTTAACACGTTATTTCTTCTGGTGCAGGGCTCCAGATTCTGCCAACTCAGTATAATGTCATCAGCATGAAACCCCCAGAAGTGAGAAGGGAGAGCGTAACACCAAGGAAAGGGATAGAAACCACTAAGTGTGTGTAATAGCAATAATAATTATATGTACATATAAATGTATGTATATTCTATGTATAGGATTATTCTGTGCTTTCTTATAGTGGTTAAATCTAGACCAACGATGGTTCCTGGATCAGACTGTTAAGGCTACAATGATGCTAATACAATATATGCTCACATACATGGGGTGCTTTTTCTTTACCCATAATTTGAGCTTTTGAGATTGTAGCAGTAGCACTGCATCTTCGTCCCCATCTTCCTCTGGGTCTATTGAACTCCCCTTATCTGTCTGGTACAACACCAAGCTTGGAGTTGGAATAACAGAGCTGGTAGAACAGCACTAAGTCATGGGGCAGAAATAGGCATAAATGGATGAGGAAGAAGATCCCCCCAGTGCTAACCCAAAGCTCCAGGCTTGACCCTGAATGGGCAATCAAGATGGGGGTGCAGGTCATAGAATCACAGAATGGTTTGGGTTGGAAATGGCCTTAAGATCAGTTCCATCCCCCTGCCATGGACAGGGGCATCTCACACTAGACCATGTCACTCCAGCCCTGTCCAATGTGGCCTTGAACACTGCCAGTGATGGAGCATTCACATCTTCTCTGGGCACCCTGTGCCAGTGCCTCAACACCCTCACAGTTAAGAGCTTCTTCCTTATATCTAACCTGAACTTCCCCTGTTCTCAAAGACTGTCTCCTCTTTGCTGGACCCAGCATCCGTATCCCTTTTACTCTTGCACCTGGGCATGGTGTGCAAGTCTGAGTCCTTATGCCCCTTATTTGACCCTGCTTCCTCCTGAGCTGGTCACCACATCCTACCCACCTTTCATCTCATGACCTCTTTCAAAGAACCACTGCTGTCTTGCTCTGCATGTCCATGTCAGCCCTCTGGTATGGCTTGTGCAACATGACTTGACCCGTATCAGTCTTTGCATTAACCACCCTCCCAGCTCGGACACTACAGAGGGCTGGGAGCTGATTCCCCTGAGGACTGTTTGGGCAGAGACAATGGGAATGAGGGCTGTGCCGGCTACTCCTCTGCATGGCTGTCATGAGTTGCTCTGAGTATGGCAAGGCTTGGGATGGAATGGAAAAGAGCTGAGGTTTTGGTCTTAAAGACCAACTCCAGTGGTCTTTCAGTAGCCAGAAGACAGTGATAGATAAGGTTTCCCTTTCCCTGTCTGTATGGTCAGCTTTGCTTCTCTTTTGTGCTATCATGACTGTCAAAGCACTTCTGCTGCAGGCACCCTGCCCACAGAGCAAGCCAGAATCTGTCACCTTCCCCTGTTCTCATGATGTGCCATTAGAAAGGGCCCTCTGGGTTTACTCTTCAAACCCTCCCACGTGTTGAGATCTGCAGATGATGCCACATTCTTCAGATGGGTGTGAAATTCAGCTTTGAGCTAAAAGTTGAGTGCAGCCTTCATGGCTCTGTGACTGGTTGCTAAGTGCTGTAACGGGGTAGTTGAACACCAATGTCTGCACGACGTTTCTGCTTCCCACCCAGCTGGAAAGGGGTTTTCTGTACTGAAGTGTGTGCACAGCAACTTTAGGTGTGGGAGAGTAGAAGGGTAGAACTATCTCAGCCAAATCCTTTATGTCATATTCTGTGGCCTGCATGAGGATGGGAACAAGTTCAACTGGGAAGGGGATTCTTGCTTTGTGCTCATGAAAATCACTTATGTTCCTCCTCTATAGCTAGCTCACTGTCATGCTACCCCTGCACCAACCAGACCAGTGATGAGCAGTGCCTGATGACTTCCCCATGTGTCAAGAATGAGACAGCCTGTGAGACTGTAGTGAGGAAGATAGGTGCTGGTGAGTCCCATTGCCATGAACTTCATGAGCCTTTTTGTTCCATGGGACTTTGGGAGAGCTTGAATAGCATTAGGTTACAGGTCAAGCCTACTTATTTCTTTCTTTGAACATTGGGTAAAGTAAGGGGTAGTTAAATGAACACCATAACAATTATAGAAGGACATGGACCTGTTGGAGTCAGGAGAAGGCCATAAGGATGATCAGGGACTGGAGCAGCTCCCATATGGAGACAGGCTGAGAGCATTGGGGCTGTTGAGCCTGGAGAAGAGAAGCTGTGTGGAGACCTCAGAGCAGCTTCCAGTGTCTGAAGGGGTCCACAAGGATGCTGATCCACAAAACCTGCACTTCAGCTTGCAGTGAGTCTCAAAACACTTTTAATGCTGCAATCAGGACAACTGCAATCACAATGTGGCATCTGGGATGGGACTTCCTGCAGTAGTGCTGGGAACTGCAGTTCTGATCAGCATTACCAATGCCTTTCTCTGGGCTGGACTATTGATGATGTCCCTATTGAAGCTGCTTGACCCATCTTGATCTTTCAGCAGCTGCAGTCATTTTACCCATCTGCTCCTATGACTGTCTTTGAGCATCTGATGTTCAGGCATGGAAAGGCCAGTTGAAGCTAGCTTGACTTGACAGAGAAGGGATCCCTTTTTTATGGCTTCTTATAGCTTTATAGTTATTCTTTTGTAGCTTCTCATGCGCCAGGACTCTGCAGCCACCATTAATAACATAAGAACTTTCCAATATGTTTATAATTTATTCTTTTTTTATTCAGTTATCTGTAACAGTAGGGCTGGGGTTTTGCAAGCAACATGGTCAGGTTTATGCAGATACACAGAGATGGAGGTAAAGAGGAGGAGGATACAATCCTGATCAGCACAGCCCCAGATCAGAGTGTGTCTCTTACTGTTTCATCCAGGCAGATACTTCTACAGGCTTAAAGGGAAAGGTCTGGAAGAACAATGAATCTGCACCTCCAATGGTATTGTTCTGGTATCCTGTCAAGACTATGGATGGATGGAGGCTAAGAGGTGGACAGCAACAATGCCTGTTGTGAGTCCTTCCATTGGGCTATCTCCTCTGTTTTTCATCCAGATATTGCATGGGGCAATGGTAGTTGCTCCATGTTAAAACCTTGCCAAGGAACATGCTAACAATGATTAATTAGTTGTGGATGAAAGCATTCCAGACCAGGAATGTTCCCAGGAACTGTTTATTTCCATAGGTTAGCTTCAGCCTTGGAGATCAGACACCTGCAGGAACACGAATCACATCCTTCCGGATGAGATCTTGGTCCCTGTTTTTTCTCTTGCCTGTGCCATACATACTGCATATGCATGCATACATACTGCAGTGCACAACTGCGTTGGAACTGGAGAGCAAACACAGCTCTATTTGGTTGCCCTCTGCAGTGTCATGTCCATTGAGGCATCCTGGATGTAGAACAGAGATCAGAAGTCAATGTACAGGAGTAAGCCAAGAATCTGCTCATCTTCTGAGAGTGTCATACTGAGCTCTTCTTACAGGGCAAGTGACCACATATGGAGCCACAGCAACAAAGAGGGACAGAAGCACCATGACTGGGTCTCATGGGATCTCTTCCTTTTATATGCCCTGATGTTTTTAACTACTCAGCTTCCTGCTGTCAGAGCATGATGTCTGCCTCATCGCTTCTTAGGTAGCATCCCAGCAGGTTTCCAGATATTGCCATTTGTCCCAGTATCATCCCAATCTGTATGCGTTCCCATTCTCTACCCAACTCCTAGTACACCAGGGGCTGCAGGACAGAATTGGTGCTCAGTACCATGCATGATTGTACCACCAAGGGTTTTCCAGCCTTACATAAAACCTATTTGAAGCAATTGCAGAATTAAATCCTGTCTTGTTCCCCATCCTTCATTTTGGATGGGGTTGGGGAGCAGGAAGATGCCAGGTTAACATGATAGCGCTTGTTTCTGGCAGGGAAAACAACAGTTTGAATCATGCATTGCCCTGGGAGGAGAAGAGGCAGCTCTGTGTGATGAAGGCAAGATCCAGCTCATCCCATCCAATGGCAGTGGCTGAATAGTGACTTCCTTCTGGCTTTTTGTCTCCATCTTTCTCTTCCTCCCTTGGGGATTTACTTGTGCTTGGTCTAGCAAAGCCCATTCTTTGTGTGGTTGTGTTCTGCTTTTGGTCACCAAGGTGGGTTGACACCATTCTCCCCCTGAGTCAGATCTGTCCCCATCTCAGACCTTCATAGACATCCCAGTGCTTAACTCCCAGGGAAAACAGGAGTTTGGATCTAACCCTACCCATGGGAATACTGCAAAGTAACACGATCTTAAACCCTGTGGTTTCTCCTACCCAACTTCCCATGCAATGGCCAGGAACTCGTCATGGAAATCCTGCTGTGGAGCAGGAACATTCAGGTTCTAGAGCACAGCACAGGCAGCCTGGAGCCAGGTTACACTGAGATGTTGAAATCCTGATGAGAACCTGCCCCTTGGCTTCCTCTCTTTCAAGCAAGGCAAGGAAACGATGCCCATGGGGCATCCTAAATCTAATTACAAGTATTACCTGGT
Organism: Forpus xanthops; assembly: GCA_032466535.1. NCBI lineage: Eukaryota > Metazoa > Chordata > Aves > Psittaciformes > Psittacidae > Forpus > Forpus xanthops. The sequence goes on along the minus strand of JASSUY010009986.1, from coordinate 13,767 downwards.
TTTATGGCATCTCTGGGACTCCTCTATTGCCCAAATCCCAGCTTGGTCTTGGTTGTTACATACAGGATCATATGTGTACTTGGGGACATTAATATGGGTATCCAGCAGTGACATCCATGTATACCAAGCTCCAGAGGAGGTCATCACCCTTCCAGCTGCCCTGGGGGTGGAACCACACTGCAATACAGCTGTAATAGAGGCAGCTAAGTCTATACGAGTAATACATGGAGAGCCCATGGACTTTCAAGGGCTGTCCCATGGATATCCACACTATTTAACTGTTAGAATAGTTTTGGTCTGACCAATTAGGACCATCCCTGACAATTCCATATCTGTTTTCCAATGGGTATTTTGGATTCAGCCACCTTATTTTAAAGGGAGAGAGCTCAGTTATATACATGGGCACTAACTGACCCAAGGACCAGAAATCAACACAGGGCATTTCATTTGCTTTATGCCTTCCCAATGCTGTCCCACACCTTGTCAAGACCATAGTCTTGACAGGATACCAGAACAATACCTGGATGCAATCCTGGACGCATTTAGTGTACTGCTATGGATGTAGTTTCATTTCTACTCTTGTCATGCTGGATACAGGACTCTTTTATTGCAGTTTTGTGCCTTGCCCTATGCAAGAACTGCTTTCCATGCTGCAGTCACGTTGCATCCATGTGTTGACCATCCAGGATGATCCCACCATCCCCAGTCTTCCATCTGTGCCTCTGAGGAAATGCCAGCCAAGGCAGTCCTACACCTCACACATCTGCATCAGCCATGCCTGAGGCCAGGACGGTAACTTCCCATCTGCCTCAATGGGCTACCAGCAATCCTCAAAATGCCAATCAGCCACTTGCACACCCTTATCCATCATCACACTTGTCCATTAAATCACTCCTGCCAGTGGTGGACCACATCCTGTGGCCTTGCAGGTCATCTTCCTGCTGTCAGTGAGAGATTTGGGTCCCTGGACCAGGTGACTTCTCTGCAGCTCTGTGTCAGAGAGAAGTTCACACCATCAGTCCTTGGAAGTGAGGGGATGAAGTGAGTCAGGCACGTTTCGTTGTTTAGATAGTAAAGCGTTAAGTCAAAAATGCACCTCGTTAATCATACTGAAGAGTAACGCAGTTGTTTTCCCTTCTTTTTACAAGGGCAGGTAGGGACAGGACAAGGGGAATGGCTTTAACGTGCCAGAGGGGAGACCAAGATGAGCTCTGAGGCAGAAGCTATTCTCTGTGAGGGTGCTGAGGCGCTGGCACAGCATACCCAGAGAAGCTGTGGCTGCCCCATCCATGGCAGTGTTCAAGGCCAGGTTGGACACAGGGGCTTGGAGCACCCTGCTCCTGTGGAGGGGATTGGAACTGAATGAGCTTTAAGGTCCTTTCCCATCCAAACCATTCCATGATTCTGTGATTCTTCCTCAAAAAGCAATCAAATCAGGTTAAATCCAAACTAATTTATCAGCGCAATCTTTGCCAGCTTGCTCCTGTACACTGAGCCTTGGCTTCCCAGGCTGATTCCCAAAGTGTCACCCCTACAGGAGGACACCGTGCCGTGAATCACGCCAGGCAATCCTTATTCTTCGGAATAGATCTATCTCTTAATTCCCTGCCTTATGACATCTGGGAGCGCTGACTCACCTTCTCTGGCATCCCCAGTGGCATGCAGTCCTTGAGTCTGGCAGCATTTCATCTCTTGGGCAAGAGATGTGGCTTATCCTCTCCACGCCCTGAAGTTGTATGTGTGTTGGAGAGGAATGGTGAGTGCTCGTGAGGTTATCAGGGCTGACTTCACCGTCCGGTTGATCCTGCTTTATGTCACCTGTATTGGGAGACTTATTCTGGTGTCAGAAACCTCAAAAATAGCTGCAGATCAGCCAAAAAAGATCACTTAAATAATACAGACACCCCCCCTCCCTTCTTTTTATCTTAGAAAGGAAGATGCTTTGGGTTTTGGTGTCCCTTTGAACTTCCTCTCTCTGGCTGTGCCATCATTGTGATGCGTAATGATGAGTCCCATCACATGCTTTAAATGTCTTTTATGAGCATGACCATTGCTTCAGGGTTGCTTATTCATCTGACTGATCTCCTTCTTAGAAACTAACATTGGCCCTAAGTCATTTTAGCTCTTCCCTCATCCATCTAATCTCATTCTTCCATATGTTTTCTGAGCCTCTGCCTCTTCTGCTTCTCCATCTTCTGAATCCCAAGCTGTGTAGCTATAGTTGGGTTTCTGTTCTCTTCCAGCAGACCAAGTCTTACAGGGTGGAGAAGGAAGGGGCAGGCAGACAGTTGATTGCCCAAGCGGCTTTATTCAAAGGGGTTGATCCTACTTCATCCTCTCCACCCCTTAGTGGCTTGTTCAGTGGTGACTCATGGAAATGTCTGCTGATTCCCAGCACCAAACCTCCTCCTGACTCTTTCCTTGGAATCAGAAGCAGGACAAGCACTTAAACTGGAGCCCCGGAAGGGCTGACATTTCCATCTCCAGCTCCAACTGAACTATACGCATGCAGAGAAATCACACAAGCTGAGAACATTATATCTGATTGGACTTGGATTTAGGTGCTCCATTTAGAAAGGCATTTCTGTCCTTTATACAGATACGGCAAAGAGAAGGTGTTGCAAAGCTAGAAACCAACCCCCAGTGTCCCAACCTCTGCGTTTGAACACTGAAGCCATTGCTGTCTTGCAGCAGCACCTCTCAAAACCAGGATGTGGAGCGTTTAGGACTTTGTAGGTAACCAGCAGCTTTTATAGGCTATCAAGCATTTCTAAGGCATTTCCTGTTTATCTTGCCAGCCACAGATATACAATGAGATCTAACCTGACTGTAGATATTGGGACTTCTCCAGGTCTAACCCTGGAGAAACACTTGGCAATAATCCACACAGATGAAGCCATTAATTTACTCAGTACCATTTTGCTTTGAGTAGCTGCATTCACTGAACTATCTGGCCACAGATGTGATGACCAGATTGGAACTGAACAGTACAAAAACGCCACTCAGACATCAGGAACACTGCTAGCCTGACCATAGGTAAATTAAAGTATTAAAAGCAATAAATGGAATGGATTGCTTTAGTGCTTTCACTCCTCTTTGGACCCATCAGAACAGCCTGAAGGCAATACCACGGTGAGAAAGCAACCCACGTGCATTCCTCGCCTCTCAATAATGTGTGATCCCTGCCCACTGTGTCCAAATCATTGTCTTCATCATCACTCCATCCAAAGGCAGGGAAGATAAATATCCTGTCCTCAGGTGAAGGTGCTTTTCCTGAGCTCTGGAGACTACTCAGAGAAGATGAAGACCTCCCTCCTTGCTGTACTGGCTCTGATCCTATGTGCAGGTGAAGGTGAGGTATCACGGTTTGCTGTTAGAATAATTGTGTGTTTTAGAGTCAGGGAGGCTTTGTAGACAAGGAGTGAAGCACGGGAAAGGGTGTCTTAGCTCTTGCAATGGTGCAGACAAAGGACACAGTGCTCCTTTTTAGGTTTCTTTTCTGTATTCTCAGCCTGGATGTGTAAAAGGTTTATTTTATGTGGGGAAATTTCCCTATGGACACACGAGTTACTGGGTTTTGTGAAAGCGAGGCATGAAAAAGGAGGAAGTTGCCACCATTTGGCCTTCGTTAAGAGGCTTCGCTGCTTTTGTCTGTTGAGATGATGCAAGACTGTGGCTGTTTCTAAATCGTGATGAAGAAGTGCTTCAGCCTATGAAAGCACAAGGCATCAATAACTCTATGCATCTGATTTCTACCACAGTCTGTTTCTAGCAGCAGCCATAGGACACGGACAGACCCACATCTGCCCTTGTGCAGCTCCCTACTGATCATCCCTGATTTCTGCCCATCTCAGAGACCCGACTTCCTGATTTCAGAGATTTTGGGACAAAGTTGGGGAATTTGGGATAATTTGGGTTGCAGACTGAATGGGTGAAGCAGCCTTATGATGGGAGATTGGGTGGAGATGTATATTTGCATCATGGATTGTCTTTTCTTTCACAGAGAGAATGCAGATGAAACCAGAGCCCTCTAAAAGTGTATGTTCTTGTAGTCTCTGTAGGAAAGGCAGTTAATAACCAGAGAGAATGACTGTTACCCTCATTTTGGAAAGAGGAACAGGGTTTACCAGCACTTGGAGATCTGCCGCGTTGTCTGGTGCAGGAAAATGATTTCTTGGAATAGTTATTTCTGCCTCATTGTGGCTTAAGAAAAACCTTGCTGCTCTTTCACTTTGCTCACTTACCAGAATAGCAATTCCCAAGTGTTAACAAGGCCCAGGGGACAAAGCGGTTGTCTTCAGTGCCAAAATGAGGATTGCCCTAATTTGTGTTAGGTAATCTAGCAGTAAAAATGAAGTGTTAAACTCCTTGTGTCTTAGAGCTGAATTCATGCCCTAAAAGCTCTTCTCCTCGCCTTTTTGGTCTTTTAACCTAGGTAATGAATATATGTTTGAGGGCATTGAAGTCCCACCCAAACATGCGGGCATGGGAGACTGACCTCTTTAGACTGTGGTGGTCCCAGTTAACCCTATTCAAATGCCAATGCTTACTTCTCAATTAGGCAATAGACTAATGGTCTCTAACAGTGAGAAAGAGGGCATCCAGCCTTAGGACATGTTTATTATAGATTCCTGCAGAAGACCCTGCTCTTCCCCGCTCCCTGCATCACATCAAACCAGGTGCCCGTGGTCCATTGTGTTGAAGGTCTTTCCTGTGAGGGTGCTGAGGCACTGGCACAGGGTGCCCAAAGAAGCTATAAATGCTCCACCTCATGCAGTGCTCAAGGCGGGTTGGACAGAGCCTTGGGTGACATGGTCTAGTGCGAGGTGTCCCTGCCCATGACAAGGGGTTGGAACTGGATGATCTTAAGGTCAGTCCCAACCAAAACCATTCCTTGATTCTATGACTGTGCTATTATTTTGAGTGCAGGGCAAGAAGGACAGACTTGCATCATCATCGGTGTATGCACAGATGTGTGTGCTTGAATGCATATGTTCAGTGTAAAATTCAAGTGTATGGATGGAGGAGTGGGTTTGGTCTGGGCTCTTGCAGCCCCATCACCTTTAGCAGACCTGCACCTCATGCATTTGAGTGTCAACAGAAAAGAAGGAGGCAATATTTGCTGCCAGGACCTATTGCATTTTGTCTCCATCTTCCATATCTTGTATCTCCTCCTGCAGCAAATGCCTTGTATTGCTACACCTGTGAGTGGGAGCAAAGCAACTGGAGATGTCTGAAGGCCAATAAGTGCTCGGACAAGGATAAGTACTGTGTTACCAATGTTGCCTCTGTTGGAATTGGTATGTGCTGGACATGTATCCTCTGGTGGTGTCTCAGGAATGGGATGTGGGGCTTTGACTGGGTTTATGATAGTTGCCTTTTATTGATGGATAGGGTGAGGAGTCATGGGGAAGCACATGTGGGAGGTGGAATCTTTCCTAGCCCAGCCTTACAGTGATGAAGTTTGGACTGTTTGAAGTCCTCCTTCCAATCACTGCTTCTCTTTAGCCTTGATTTCATGCTTGCATGGAAAGGCAGAGGACATTGAGAGAAGAGGAAGGGCTGAAAGTGGATCCTCCAGAGGAGGAATGAATGAATTTGAATCTTGATTAAACAAGGAGATGAAAAGAAGCAGGAAGCCAGGATAAGAAGGCCTATCTAGAGAGATGTAAAGGAGGCTTAGATTAGTTCCTTCAAGCAGAGAAGCCTCGAGATGTGCTTTCAGTCCAGGCATGGACATTGTCTCATGAATACCATCGTAAAACTAAAAAAGCCTTGACATGAGGGTCCATGCTGAGAGGTGAAAGATGCCCAGCAGAGATGCTGAATGGAGCAGAGATATTTAGTGGTGAATGCCCCATCCTTCTCAGTGTTCAAGGCCATGTTGGATGGGACTTGGAGTAACCTGGTCCAGTAGAAGGTGTCCCTGCCCATGGCAGGAAGTTGGAACTGGATGATCTTAAGGTCCTTTCCAACCCAAACCATTCTATGATTCTATGCCTTGTGCAGCTGGTCGCCAGCAATTATTGGGCTGTGGTGGGATTAAGGTGGGTCTCACTGGCCACACTGGTCCCTGGGGCAGTGGGGGGACAGTGGGAGGCATCTCCCCATCTCCCTCCTGTACAAGATTGAGGAGCACTCAGCAAACTCTTATTGCTAAGACTGCTCTCTCCCCTCTTTGGACAAGGCATTTTGTCTTTATGGAAGAGGATCACCAAGAAGTGCTCCGAGACCTGCCCACGCCACAACTTCCAGCTGGGCCTGGCTACCTATACCTCCTATTGCTGCCAATCCTTCTTGTGCAACCTGAGTGCGTGCCCAGGACCCAGGCTAGCTAAGGACTGAGATGGTCCCGTGCCTGTGTCCTTCTGCTCAGTGCTGGTGGAACAAAGGGGCTCCTGAAGGCCTGAAGAGCATGGTCAGATCCTCCCAGGAGGGTATGGACATCAAACACACTGCAAAGTAGATAAAGTATTATGGTCATCACCTTCTCCCCTGTGTTGCTTCCCAACCTGCAGCTTTTCACTTGCTTCTCATGCTTGAGCTCTGTTGCCCTGGCAGCTTGATGGAGAAGTGACCATGCTATGTTCTGCAGCCTGGGAGATGCTGCTTCTGCTTGTCCTGCAGACCTCTATAGGGGTTTCTCCTGTAATCTTCCTTATCTTGGGTGCGTTTGGGAGTCACACAGAGGGGTGGGCAAAAATAACAACCCCTCTGCACCAACTCAGAATTGAAACTGCAAACTCACAGGGTTGCTGCTGGGGAAGGGGAAAAGGCTGTCCTGTATATAGAAACTTGATCTGTTACATATCTATATCTGTATCTATATCTATGTCATTATCTATATCATCTGTATATCATCTATATCAAAATCTATGTATCATCTACCTATATATCTATCTCACCTATGATGGGTGATAACCACAATACTCCTCCCTTGCATCCCTCACCCCCTCTATCCATCCCTTTTCCCAGCCCTAGCTAGGGACAATGACATCCCCCTGTGCCCCACTAACAGTTAGACACATGTAGCTCATCCTCTTGGTGCTCATCTGCACACCTATGCACATCTGAGAACATCTGCTTCTTTGTCCCAACCTCCACTTCCAGGAGCTGTCCTTGGTCACCCATTGCTTGCCTGTGGCTCTTTCCAAGGCAAGTGGCCTTAGCCAGGGCTAGAACTTGCCCTGGACCTACCACTTGGAATCTTCCAGCCAATCCTTCATTTACCTGTTCCTCCCACATCTCCCAAAGCAACCTCAGGGTGATGAGAAGCATTTGCAGCATTTGGGTAGAGCTGCTGAGGAACCGTGGAGGTGTTTCTAAGACAAGAATACAGATTTCAGAGAGGTTGAATATTTCATGTCCATGTTTCCAGAGGGTGGAGGGAAATCAGGGTAAAAGGAAGCTAAAAACCATGAACAGTGATGAGAGTGCAGAGAATTCTCATTGCTGGATGCTTTTCCCTCCTCCCAAGCAGCGCTTTTCCCTGGAAAAATCATGGAAAAGCTTAAACTAGGGTCATCCTGAGTTCCGAGATCTGTTTAGCCAAGGGATGATGCTCCGTGCTGTGCTTCAAACCCAACCCTGGTAAACAAGGAGGGGGACAAAAGGGGCTTTGAGCTGTGCTGAGCTTGTCTGCCTTGGGCTGGTGCCCGGGGCTGTGCTGGATGAATGCTTCCTTCTGAAGTGCTGCATAATGAGGCTCTTCAGAGATGTGTGTGCTGTCTTATTAATTGACTTCTGCTCTCCTTTACCTTCCTTCTCACAGTTACACCATGCTGCGAGGGCACATCTCCATGCCGAAGGAGCCGCAATGGGTGATGCACCTCCCTCTACCTCTTCATTAGAGCACCATCTCTTCCATACCCTATTCTTCACCCCAGAGCCATCCAAGGCCTCTCTTTTCCTTCAGCTCTCATTTACTCCTTACGCAATATTTCCTCATATAAAGAACCAAGGGGACTTGTGTGGTTTGGTTCCTGTGTGCCAGAATTATTCAGCTCATGAAAGCACTGAGGAATCCCAGTTGGATAGACTCTAATAATTAATATTTCATTGTGTTGGATTTACACGTCCTGCTCGAACAGAGACATAATCCCCCACAGTCTGCAGGAAAACACAGTTGGGAATGGGTATTTTTTTTGCCACTTTAAAGCAAAAATGGCTTTATTTAACTTGGTTTGGTTTGTTGCAGAAAAGCAATCTTGTAGCTAATGTAAGGGGAAATAAGTTATCATGGGCATAGTTGAAGAACAAAGGGCTGTTTCCTTTGCACTGCAGCTCAAGGACATTGAAATCTGCCATCGTTCCCTACTCTGGTGGTAGTTCCTCCTCTCCAACACATCTGAGGTGTTCAGGGAGGAGGAAGAGGTGGGTATGATTCTTAACTGATTTTGACCAGAAATTAGGGCAAATTGGGACCATAGAATCATAGAGTAGTTTGGGTTGGAAAGGACTTTAAGGTCATCCAGTTCCAACCCCCCTGCCATGGGCAGGGACACCTCACACTAAATCATGCCACCCAAGGCTATGTCCAACCCACCCTTGAACACCACCAGCGATGGAGCATTCACCACTTCTCTGGGCAACCCATTCCAGTGCCTCACCACCCTTACAGTGAACAATTTCTTCCTCAGATCCAATCTAAACTTCCCTTGTTTCAGTTTGAACCCGTTACCCCTTGTCCTCTCACTACAGTCCCTCATGAAGAGTCCATCCCCAGCATCCCTATAGGCCCCCTTCAGATACTGGAAGGCTGCTATGAGGTCTCCAAGCAGCCTTCTCTTCTCCAGGCTGAACAGCCCCAACTCTCTCATCCTATCTCCATACAGGAGATGCTCCAGTCCCCTGATCATCCTCGTGGCCTCCTCTGGACTTGTTCCAACAGTTCCATGTCTTTTTTATGTTGAGGGTGGAGACATGGAATCCATTAACACGTGGATGAGGCTGTCCAGGAAATCACCCTGAGCCTGTGCCCCTTCCTGCACTGTTGTGCAAAGCACAATCCACCACTTGGGTATGAAAGTTGCTTGAAGGACCCTAAACAGAGAGGGGGTATGCGCTGTGTGGAAAGGAAATAGTTGTTGCCATCACTGTAGACTGCACTGAGCTTCTCGGACCCTGTTCAAGGATGTGATGGTGATGGCAGGGGTCGGAGAGGGATGAAGGAACCCTTCTGCTCCCCCCAGCGCAAGTGAAGCATCCCCTCGGGTGCAACATCCAAGTGGTTTGGGGCATCCAACACTGCAAAAGCAGAGCTGGAGATGGTCCAGGATGTGGGAAGAATATGCTACAGACTTGGCACAGTGTTATCACAGGCATCAGGGGAGGAGATACCCAACCAGGCAGACATGGGGACAGAGAGAGGGCTGTCGTCCTCCAAAAGGGCTAACAGACCCCAGTGCAAGGCATGCAGAAAGGTCCGTGGAGAAAGAAGTGCACTTAGAAGGGCAGCACAAAGCAAACACAGAGTCCTTTCAGTGGCTGGAGCTGGCACAAGCAGCATTGAAATGAAGCAACAAACACAAACGTCAGCACAAATGCCTGGTTCCAGATAATAAGCAGCAGATTAAATACCTAAGGGCCTCATAGAGTGGTTGTCAAGGGGACTTGTGGTGCGGTTCCTTCAGGTCCAGCCTCTAAGACAGTTGGACTCGCTGTGTGTGGTTGTCACCCTTCCCATCTGCTATTGGAGCTTCAGATTACAGCCTCACACAGCCAAACCCATGCATTAAATATAGCTCTGCACCAAGCTGTGTGTGTGGGCAAAGCTGGAGCAGTGCTGGAAGCAGGATGGAGCTATAAAGCCTTGTAAAAAGGGGGGCAGTGGTACCCCTGGCAGGGGACATCAGATGAGGGCATCCAAACCTTTCTATGGCCAGCAGCCACCCCATATGTCCCACTTCCACTCATGCCATTGAGGTGAGCATCACACCAGGCAGGAAAACACCAAACCAGCTTCCTGAAGCAGTGAAGCCTCTGATGTGTTGCCTAACTCAGAGCAAAGGCATGAGGTCCTTATTTGGTTTATGGGGTGCCCAGCATCATCAGAATGCTGATGGGACCTGATGGATCGCTCAACCCAGGGAGGAGGGAGAGGGAAGAAGTGACCTGACTGTCCCCAGCAGGTACCAGGGTGTGCTGCAGTACAGTCAAAGCCCCCTCTGGACTTTCAATACTGAGCATTGGGTGGAAATGCTGCAGGAAATTCAGCTTTGGGGGAAATTCCAACTCTTTTGGGTAAACAGTTTACCAACCAAAGTTAAAGAGATGATAGCATTTCCCAGGCAGTTTTTTGAGGTTAAGCCACATTTTTTGTGGTACAAATCAAGAGTTGTTTTAATCTTTATTTTCCTTTCTTTTCTTGACTTCAACTTCATAAAACATGATTTCAAGCCCTGCAAACTGAAATGGCCTTTGGGGAGTCATGCCATGGCTTTCATTGACTTACCTAAGTGCTGGATGCCTCAGTCAGGGCCTGGCCCCCCAAGTTGCACTTCTGGGGTGATCCCCCCTTAGTAAGACAGGCATCAAAGATGATGCTTGAAGGGCTCAGTGGAGACCCCCAACTCTCTTCAGAGCCCTCAAGCAAGTGAATCATAGAGACCAACCACTTACATGCCTAAATCAGTTGCTTCGAATCGCAGCCTCAGTGAGAAAGAGAAAAGGGTGGCAAAGCTATAAAAACCATGCCTCTGAGGGGAATCTTGACAGAATTTGGCACTTCTCCATAAAACTTCCATGTCTGTGTGCTAAGGAATGCTCTGAAGTGGGGGAATAGCAGCAGAAGGGGAATTCTGGATTATTTCCAATGCAAAGAGCCAGGCTAAGCCCACGAGAGGGAGCTGGTGCCTCTGTACAGCACTGGATTGGCCACAAAGTGGTGTTTGCCTGTGGAAAGCCTATTTCCTGGAGTGATATCCTGGGGGAAAAACAGCAACTGTGTATGGGATGAGATGGAAGCAGCCCAGGGAGGGATGGATGTGGTTACTGACACCAAAGCCAGCAGGTTCTGGCTCCCACACTGATGGCAATGATATGCCTTGGTTTGCCTATGCAGGGTAATTCTGTCCATTTAATATCAGCTCAAGGAGGGTTTGCATCCGAACCCCAGAGCTGGAACCAAGCTTGTGTCCATGGGATGCTTGGAAGTGGGATGCAACCCTCTGTTCCTCCCTCTCCTATGGCTGTGTGGCCTATGAGCTAGGCCTGGGCAGCATGAAGGGAACCTGATTTTCTTGGTACCCATGAATATAGAGGGGATCAAATCAGGAGGAGCTATGCATTTCTGTCCCATCATGGGTCATTCTGTCCTCTCTTTCTGTTTCTCCTCTTTACAATGACTCCTTGAACATCTTCCTACGCCTTTAATACTGAACTCCACAATTTCCCTCCATGCCTTTCATAAATGGTCACAGCCAAAACACAACAATAGCACCTGCAACCCTGGATATGTGAACACAATGAGAATTCCACCTTTTTCCTCCTCACCCATGGGTTTTAACCCTGTTGCCAACTCAGTGCCTGATGCCTCCAGCAATTGTATGGAAGTAGAGAAGGCAAGAAGCGCATGAAGGACCTGATTCATATGCATAAGATGGAGATAGCAATACAAAACTTCTCACACTGACATAGAGGGCTCTTTGGATCTCAGTATCCAGCATCTTGGTGATGCTTCACCCATGGATGTCCTTACATTGGAACCACCCATCACAGATGTCTGTATTCAGAGCTTGCCCCTGCAGTGCTGTGCTCCTCTAACCCGTGTGAACAGTAATCCTCACAGTAATGCACTGCAGAAACCTGTCATGGCAAAGCTGGGGCTGCTCCCACGTTGCTCACTCCTCCAGAAATGCTGTTCATTCATTGTGGTGTCAAGGAGCTTTTGTTAAGAGCTGTCTTAGGAGCCAGGCATGCAAACAGCACAGAAGGGCATCGCTCCCCAGCATCCCCATCACACAGGAGGGTTTCCAATGGGTGGATGGAGGCACAGAGGGGAAGGTAAGGGTGTATGCATTGCTTAGGGCATCGGTTGCTTGGGCATGATAGGGTGTTGAGGCATTGGCACAGGCTGCCCAAAGAAGTGGTAAATGCTCCATCCCTGTGCTCAAGGCCAGGCTGGACAGAGCCTTAGAACAACATGGTGTAGTGGATGGTGTCTCTGCCCATGGTATGGGGTTGGAACTGGGTAATCTTAAGTTCCTTTTCAATCCAAACCGTTCTGTGATTCTATGATTTATTGTCAGCATAATGACAGGTCTCATGATGGGCTGAGGCTCCACACGTTCTTGTTCAACTGACAGGGCAAAGAGAGGAGCTCCAGGGCCAGAACTTGGACCCTGTAATGAACCCAATGCCAGGATAAGATGCAGAGCCACGAGTCCTCAGAAACCCTTGAAAGGCAGCACGAGGGCTGCGTGCTGCCTGACCCTTCAGCAGGCAGCACTGGCAATAGCGAGAAGGAGAGCTGAACCCAGTACAACCCATACTACAGCGGATAGGAGAGCAAGGAGAAGGCTTGGGGTTGAGCCTCACCCTGCAGAAGCTGGGAGACTGGCTTACCTGCTCATCACCCAGCTCCCGGCTGGATGTCAGCAGTGCTGAGAGGCAGGGTGATGCTCTACCCACTCCAGAACAACATCCCCAGGCTGCTCTGTGTCCCTCTTCCTCATGATGAGAGTGGCACAAAGCTTCCCCTTGGGAATATGGACCTTCCTGATGGGGAGGATGTATCTGGACACGGATGCTCTCCCCATAGTTTGCTGCTGTGCAGGGTTCAGAGGAAGCTGAATTTGAGGAATTTTTAGGTCTGACCATGTTTCATATCCCAAAATATGCACAGTCACTGAGGTTTGGTGACAGAAACAGTGCTTCCCATGGATGCACTTCTGCTTCCAGGGAAACCAGCAGGAGCGATGTTCAGCACCTCGCAGGCAATGAAATGACCATTACTGAAATGGTCCTGCCTCCATGGCTCCTTCCTTTTATTTGGAGCCCCATGAGTCTGGATCAGAGGCTGTCACAGCAGCATCCCCACTGATAACCTCACCTCCCACTGTAGACCCTCCATGCTCAATGCTGCTTTGCATGCACTGGGGAGTTGCAAGAAGAAAATGGGTGAAACCAAGCTCCTGAGGTTAAATGCTGCAGGTCTGTCCATCCATCCATCCATCCACCCATCCATCTATCCATTCATCCACCCATCCATCCACCCATCCATCCATCCATCCACCCATCCATCCATCCATCCACCCATCCATCCATCCATCCATCCATCCATCCATCCATCCATCCACCTATCCATGCATTCACCCATCCATCCATCCATCCATCCATCCATCCATCCAACCATCCACCCATCCATCCATCCATCCACCCATCCATCCATCCATCCATCCATCCATCCATCCATCCACCCATCCATCCATCCACGCATCCATCCATCCATTCATCCATCCATCCATCCATCCATCCATCCACCTATCCATGCATTCACCCATCCATCCATCCATCCATCCACCCATCCATCCATCCATCCATCCATCCATCCATCCCTCCATCCATCTGCCCATCCATCCATCCATCCACCCATCCATCCATCCACCCATTCATCCATCCACCCATCCATCCATCCATCCATCCATCCATCCATCCCTCCATCCATCCACCCATCCATCCATCCATCCACCCATCCATCCATCCATCCATCCATCCATCCATCCATCCACCTATCCATGCATTCACCCATCCATCCATCCATCCATC
>JASSUY010009985.1:0-82211 GCA_032466535.1 Forpus xanthops | reverse complement strand
GGCGCGCAGCTGGAATGGGGCGGGCGGGAGCGGGGCGCTCGGTGCAGCTGGCGGGGGGCGCCGGCCGCCCGCCATAAAGTGAATGGCCAGGGTGAATGGGAGGCAGTCGGCTGGCGCCCTCCGCCCTTCCCGTGAGCCGCGGGCCGGCAGCGAGGCGCAGAGTGCCCGGGGAGCCGGGGGGATTTACTTTCTGACGGCGGCAGAGCAGCCCGGGCCGCGGGGAGGGGGCCAGCTTCGCCCCTCTCGCAGGATTAAGGCCGCCCAGCTGAGCCCGCATCTGGAGCCGCTGTAAGTGTCCCTCCGTCACCGGCCTCCCAGGCGGGGTTTTCCCCTTCTCTTCTCGTAAGCCCCTAGGTGCCAGCCCGTCCGTGAGAAGCCGCTCGGCCGCAGCTCTTGTGACGCTGCCAGAGGACAAGAGCATCCCCGGCGGGGCGGCTCATTGCGCTCTACCGAACAACTCCGCTCCCGCGGGCCACAGAGCGGCAGCCAGGGGCAGGGGGAGAGCGGGACATTCGAGCCCTACCATACCACACAGGATAGGTCGCGGGGCTGAGCTGTTCCCCGGCGCTGCCCCGACAGCTGCCTGCCCGGCGGCAGGGCACGGCGCCTCTTCCACTATGCCTTTGCAGGACGCGGTGGTCCACTGCCCGCCGCCACCGGGATGCCGCCACCCTGGCCGCCCTTCGGGACCACTGCGGGCTCTTTCCCGGCGAGCGCTGATGGAGCCTTCCTCCGTTGCTAAACTTAGTCATTTTCCATTCGGGCGAGCGGGGTAGGGGCTGTTTAAATTAGACGGGACTCGCCGTAAATAACGGCACTGCGGGCTGCGGCTCAGCTGTCTGCAGGATCCGGGGGAGAAGGGCGCGGGGAGCAGAGGCGGGGAGACAACGCCGGGGAAAAGGAAGGCAGCCCGACGGTTTTTGGACAGTTGGATAAATGATATTTATGTAACGGGCTGGCTCCTGTTTACAGCAGAGCAGACCTCCCTGCAGCGCCGGAGAGAGGGCGAGCCGGCCCCCGCGGACGGGGCGAACCTGCCCCAGAACGCCACCGCAGGCTGCACTGCGGGACTCCCGGGGGCCCGACCGGGAATAACAGTCCTGTCCGGGCTGCGGGAGAAGGAGGAGGGCTGAGCTCCGCTGGGAGCTCCGAGCCGCCTCGGCAGAGCGTGGCCGCCCGGCGCTGGGGGGCTGCGGGCAGAGCCGGCCGTCAGACCTGTGAGTGATTGCACGGGCTCCGCCGCCTCCTCGGCACTGGAGGCACGGCGCAAACAGGCGTCCCTCCGTCCCGCTGGGTGCCCGGGAAGCCCGGCCGATGGCAGCGGTCGCCCAACGGAGCCCTGTGCCGTCCGCTCCCCGGGCAATTCCCTGCTCAACGAGTGCAGCCCCGGCAGAAGGGTTTACCCGCCGGCGCTGCACCCCCTTGTCGTTCCCCCCGTCCTCCTCCTCGGAGCTGCAGAGAGGGAAGGCTGTGCCGCGGCTCCTGCCGGGGAAGGCGACTGTGCTCCGCCGCAGCTGCTGGAGCGGGCTGGGGCCTGGGGGGGCGGTGGGCCCGGTGCCGCCGAGCCGGGCACACCTGTCGGCCGCTCTCCCGGCGCCCCCGCGGCCGGACAGCTGAGGGGACGGGCTGGGAGGGGGCTGGCTTCCCCCCAGTAGCGCCAGGGCCCCGCAGGGGAGCTGCCGGCGCCGGTGCAGTCTCCCCCTCTCCCCGGCGGGGCTGGGCAGTCCAGAGCTGCGTGTCCCCGGAGAGACTCCCGGGGCTCTGCACAGCTTTCCCACCCGGCCGGCGGGTTATGTGGTGCAGAGCTCGGCTGCGCATGGGCGGCCGCAGAGGGCACGGTGTCCGGCAGAGCCCGGTGTGAGCCCCCAGCCGCGGCACCGGTTGGTGATGCAAGCCGGAGGTGCAGGAACCAAAACCAGTCCCCCACCTGCCTCCCCGTTCCCTTGCTCTAGAAAGAAGCAGCCTTCGGACGGATGGGTCCGTGCACTTTTATTAGTGGAGACTAGTGCTAAAGCCGAAGAGAGGAATTTGGCAATCCCCAAACAAGCTTTGTGGGTCCTCCACGCCTGGCCCAGGGCCTGGAGGGTGCTAGGAATGAAATGGCTCTACTGTCTCTACGGGTTCGGGAGATGCTAAAAGCAACAGCTCAGGAAAGTGCCTTTCGGGAATGTCACCCCTGTTCCTCTCCTACCTTCCGAAGGCAGGGAAAGGACCTCCGTTTTGGCAATGAGATCAGGGTCTTCCTGGCTCCCTGCAATCCCTTCCAGACCCTCAGCCTGTTGGTGAGACGGAGGGATGGGTGTTTGTGCAGGCTTCGATGGTGCCTTGCTGTGAGGGACAAAGCGCTGTCTGCTGGCTCCTGGGGGACCAGCAGAGCATGGTAGCTGCTTCAGTCTCCATAAATGTCTGCAGAAGCAGAGCAAGGTTTGATTCTTTTTTCGTTAGCAAACAGTCACACCATGTCCGGTACTCCTCACAGGGAGATGTCTTTCCCCCGTGCTTTGGAGAGGGGTTAGGGTGAGTCTGGTGGTTTTCCTGCTGTTATTGGTGTTACTGGGTTTGTGTGACCTGCAGGCCAGGCTTCCCCGACGAAAGCCCACATATATTCCTGAGTTGTTTGCTGTTCCAAGGCACTGGTTTATAAACCGATATATCTCTCTGGCAGAGAAACTGTTGCCTCACTCAATACCTGTTATGTTTCTATAACAACTTAATTCAGGCAATTAATAGATCTGTAAATTGTGACTGTATTGAAAAAGTATCGGTTAATGTACCCTACGGAGAGTTAACAAAAAAGAGTGGCATCTCCTCTCTGTCAGATGCTACCCAAAACCTTGAGATTGAGAGGTGAGGCTGACTTTGGAGACTGCCAAAAAGAAAAAGCCAGAAACCTGATCTAGGAGACTGCTCCAAAAGGAAGATGAGATGTGCTGGGGACATAAGGTCTGTCTCGTGACATGTGCCTCAGCTCTGGGGACAGGGGAGGTACCTGGGCTGGGAACGAAGTCCCAGATGGGGAGAACCGGTATTTTCATGCTGTGTGCTCTGTGTCGGGAAGGCAGCGGGATGAGGCTGTGCAGCCATGGAGGGAGAGGGGTCAGAAATAGGCTTCTCTGAGCAGGGTCAGCGATTATCTGACTGTGAAAATGGGATATTGCTATTTACTTAGGGCCCGATGGCAGAGGGGGCAAAGCTCTCCCTCTTACTGAGGCCAAGGGCATCAGGCTGTGCCAAGCCCGGGCATTTGCTGTTGGCAGGGGCACAGCCATCACCAGCTGGCATTGGAGTTAGTGCTGAGGCCGTAGAAAAAACCCTCTCTTGTCAACACCCGGCTGAAATGGGCTGGGGCTTCAGACGGCTGGAGAAAGAGGATTTCTGAGGCCGGCCTGCCGCGCTTCCCTTCCTCCCCTTTGTGTGCCGCTCCCCCTCACCAGCACCCCTGCCCTCCTCCCACCTCACCTCTGAATATTAATGCCTCTGGCAGATTGGATAATAATGTGACTGGGAATTGAATGAAGCTGGTTATTAGCTCTGGGCTTCCTTGGGGCATTTAAGGGAGTCTACAGGCTGTTCTTGGAGGCTTGGCAGCACAAGGCATGGGGCCGGACTTGGTGCAGAGTGGGTTGCTTCTGTAGGAACGGACTTGCTCAAAAATCCTCAGTCTCCACCCAACCCCGGAGAAGGCCAGGTACGGCAGCCTGGCCAGGGATACAGATTCCCACGGGACAGTTAGTGATGGGTCTGCTGTTTTCTGGCAACAGTTAAATATTGGAAGTTGTTTTCAGGAAGGAACTAAAAGATCTAGCTGAGCAAAAGCTGGGAAACATTTCTTTTATTATTAGGCTTTAAAAAGAGATGGGGAGCAAGCAAGAGCGATCCTTCTCCTCCCTCCCCACCAGTTTCAGAGTATTACCCAGCAGATTCGGGAAGAGGACCAATGCTCTGCACACTGAACAGGAAATTTCCTGCTGCCTTGCAGGGTACAAGTCCAAGCTCAGAGCCCTCATTTCTGAAGAGCTGCACTTTATGATCACTCCTCGAGAGCTACCTAGTCTTCCTATAGGCAGAGCTCCGGATGCTTAACCACGAAGAGAAGTATTCCTGTTGTGCACAGGAGAGATGGCTCTGTCAGAATTACCTGATCTGAACAGAAATACAACCTCTGTGCCTTGGCCCTCAATCTGAGGCTCTTTGCTATGTCCCAAACCACAGCTCCACCAGAAAATAAACATTTACACCCTGTTAACTAGTACAAAAGAGGAGGGAAACCAGAGCTGAATTTGCAGAAGCTGCTATTAATTTTGTCCATCTGATTTTTTGACTGTTCAGAGTGTTCAGAGATGCACTAATGGGTCTGTAGCTGCTGGGATCTCAGCTGATGTGGGGAGCTGGGTCCTGCCTGCATTACATTAACCCCTCAAAATCACCATCAGAGCTAGCGTAAGACACAAGTTCCACAATCCCAAATCTGGGAAGCTAAGAAACACTTTTCTCTGCAGGGTGCAGCATGTATGTTGCTGTATTCGGTGTAGCCCTGATCCTGCGGACCTCTCTTATTATATAAATGCATTTATTTGCTACTTGGGGAGGTTCAGTGGGATGGCACGGGCTGGAAGGCTCAATGCCTGCAGAGCTGCCTGCAGAAAATGGGAAAGTACAATGATGAAATAGAACAAACGACTGGAGAGTTTGCAGTTACTTTCACCTTCCTCCCTCTTCATTCCTTTTCCTCCCAACCTCATCTCAAGAAGAAGGACCCCCCCCCATTGTCTTTTCTCCCCCTTCCAGTGCTGCTGCTATTTATGCAAGTATTTTCCTTAAAAAAGCTTATTAAAAGTGCCCAGTGAGAAGCATGCAGATATAACTGTAAATCAAATTGACCTGTCTGTGTGTGGACATTTTTATTTACTCCTCTTTCTGAAAAACAAATAAACAGAGAATCCTTCCCAAATAAAGCAGCTCCCCGCTTAGACTTGAACACACTTTAAAAGAAATCTCTTTTGTTTTAGCCATTTTTATTTCCTGTTTGTTTCTGAGCTTAGACTTGACAATGAAAACCACATGAAATTCCCTTTTTGTTCCATCAGTTTTATTTTTGGTGCCACAATATCCCAACTTCCAGTTCTACAAGTTGGGGTTATTTTTTTTTTTTATGAGTTTGTTGCAATGTTATTTTATAAAGTAAATTCATGGAAGTTTTCGTCCAAAGTAAAATAAGTACAAGGGTAATTAAAAATATGAAATCTAAACCTTTAAGCTAAATTAATTAAGTCATAGAGGTCAATCTGGATATGTATCCATACCTAACAAGGGAGAAATTCCAAAGTGATGAACAATGTGCGCTTTTGTGTCCCATTTAAAAGAGTTTCACAGCTTAATTTGTGTTGGGTGGGTTTAATAATGGTGTTTAAAAAACCTCAGTGCTTGAGCTGAGATATGTCCAGAGTCCGAGGCGATGGTGAGAGGATGGGGAGCTGCCGGTGGGGTCTGCTGGCAGGCTGGCTGGGGCAGGGGTATGTCAGGGTGTAAGGTCCCCGTCCTCAGCGCAGCCAGGCTGGCAGGGAGGTGGTGTGACCAAAGCGGCAGCGTTTCGAGACAGTTCATTTCCCTCTGCCCCGTCCCTTTTCTCTCCGAACCGCTTTGATGGAATTGCCCGAGGGCCAGGCTGGATGAGTAATGAGGGCTCTGCAGCTTCCTTTCCTACCCACCCAAACTGCCTACCTCCCAAGGCTCTGCATGGGATGCAGCCTCAAGCAGATGGAAAAACTAAGGATTTAAGGAAATTAAGGAAAAAAAAAGACAGACTTTGTACATAGTCTGTAGGCAGCACAGCGCTTGTTAGGATCCTAAAGTTCAAACCTCTTGTTTTGGTGCTTGTGGTGCCTATTGTGCCCCTGAATTTAGGGATGCAGGGAGGTTTGCTATGGCCCTAAGAGGGGCACCTGGGTGAGAGGCTGCGGGGATGGAGAGCTGCCATCCCTCTCTGCTCACCCACCTGCCATTCCTCTTCTCATGTCTCCCGATATCCAAAATTTAACAATTTGCTGCAGGCACATAGCACAAAACCGGGTGTTCTGTGGGCCTGATCCTGCCAGGGTAGGCTGCTTGCAAAATGCTGCCGGGTTGGACTCAGCAGTGCTTGCAATGGGGACAGCTAATTGCCTCCCTCGGCCCCCTTCAAACAATGTCTGGGTAAACAGGCTGACCTTCAGGGCATGTTGCAAGGTCCATAAAGGCAGAGTACGGGGGGAACGAGCTCCATCATCCCTCCTGGAGCCACTCTCCTCCTGTCCCAGCCCTACCTGCTGCAGTATCCTAAGGAAGAGGGGAGGGACACTGCAGGCTGAGATCATCCCCTTGTTTTATTCATGGAAACCTGTGTCCCACAAGGGTTTTGCTGCCAGAAAGCTTTAAAAAATATCTATAAATATAAATTGCTTGGGAAAAAAGAAAGAAAGAAGACAAATCGTCAGGAAACCTTACAGCTGGGCGCAGCAGACATCGGCTCCCTCCGGCGCTGCGGGTTGCACTGTGAGACAACGCAGCCCTCAGAGTGAGACAGCTGCTCCTTGGCTCTCCTTGCCTTAACCAGCAGAGTCATTTGTTGGTCATGGTGGCTGGTGGGGCTGTCATGGCACCCTCGACAGTCACTACTTTTCCCTTTGCAGCCCTGCAACCCTCTGAGCTCCTCCAGGTTGTATTAAAACAACGAACCAGCACCCTTCCCCAGAAAGCAGCTTCTTTCTAGCTGCTGGTTTTGCCAAGTTTTGTCACCGAACAAATGTTTATGATCAAGTCGAACTTCTCCAGAAAGGCTTTCTAGCAGAAGTGCTGATGGATGGCGGACGCCGGCAGCTCTGCAGTGCACTGAGGTCAGCCAGCCGAAAGGGTGTGACGTGCCGACAGCATGGCGGGATCCTTCCTGACCTTCAGCCCCCTGCATCACCCTCTTGATTAGGGGCTTTCTTGAGCTTGTTTACTAATTGTGAGAATCATTTACATCTTTGATAACGTCTGAGTCATCCACAGCCCTCCATCTGCATACAAAACTCCTGACAGCAGCTGGAGACATGCAGCTCCAGTCCTTGATCTCGCTATCTGAGCCTCCCTAAAATGGGCCAACTTTACGGCCACAAAGATACAGAAATGACCCTGCCATGCTGTTGTGAGCACAGACCCCATGGGAATCGGGCCAGTTTCCTTTGAATGCCAGAATAATTAGTCGAATTCATACAATCACCCAAATAAATACAGCCACGCATACCGATCTGCTGATGCCAGCCCCTGCTGCCCTGTGCTGCTGCGTGAGCAGCGCGTGTCTGGCTCCCGAGCTGCAGCCAGGCTGCCTGTGCCTCTCATTCCTGCCTGGGACCCTGGTTTGCAATTGTCTCTTCTTGCTCCCAGCTGTTTCTGTTCAGCTTGTGGGTACAAGGGGAGATCACGGTCCCTCATACACTGTAGAGGTACAGCTCTTTTGCCGGTGCAGATGCAGGCAGATCTTGCAGTGCTGGCATAAGTCGCTTTGAAGCCAGCCCATGTTGCTGTGGGAGCAGGCAAGGGCAGGCAGGGACGAGCAGGGTTGGTACATCTGGGCCAGGCCAATGCTGGCGCTGTGCTTTAGTGGGCCCTTTGTTTCTGTTGCGAGACTCTCCCAGGCAGAATTTCTAACTGAAATCAGTTCCTTTTCTCCCTTCCCCAAAGCAAAGGGATTAATTTTCCTGAAGGACTTTTCTTCCTCAGTAATTGCAGACCACGCGTTCACTCCCAGCACTCCTGTGCCATGGAGCCTCACTGCGCCAGCAACTTTGTGCTATCGCAATTCGTTTGGGCAAAACTGAGCCTTGCTGATTTATTTTGTTCCAGATGCCTAACAAGCAAAATAAGCCATAACAAAGCATGGCTTTATTAATATAACTGCATGGTCTGTCACAAAGAAAATCTCAGCCATGACTGATGAAGCCAAGGTGCTGATAGCCCCACTGAGGCAGAGCATCCAAGGGATGCTGAAAGTGCAGCTGGACACAGAGACCTGTAGTGCAGCGCATATAAGAATGCAAGAAGTATGAATGTTAAGTATAGAGTAAAACACAACTCTGCAGAATGTCTGGCAGGACTTTCCTCCTGTGTTAGGTTTAGCTCTTTGTTTGCAAATTATGGGTACCACCTGAAAAACTATTCACTTAGGCTAAGGGCAGCACTGGCGTCCAAAGATACTAATGCAAACAGCTTGCTTTAAGCCAAGCCCAAGTGTGTTGCTCTTCTCTGCAGACTGCCACCCTTTAGCTCATCAGGGCCTGCACCGATCAGGAGCTGTAGGCACACTGCTTGGGGATGGCAGTGCATGACATACAGGGCATGGTTACATCAGGGCTCTTCCCCGACACCGAGGCGTGGTGCGGGCCATCAGATCAGCGAACAGGACACATTCCATTGTGGGCTTTTTTTGCTGTGGACATGGGTATGGAGCTGTCAGTCCTTGGGACGTTTCCATTGTGATAATCCTCGGAATACAGGCTATTTATTAACCCTCTGCTGCCCAGAGAAAAGCTTTTTACCATTGCCCTCCACAGCCAGAGACTCTTGTCGCAGTGGAGGAAGCAAGCAGCTTGCTCTCACCTTGCAGGCTGCCACCAGCCCCGGACAATGCATTAGGCAGTGTCCAGCAAGGCTATGGGCATTTCCCTATCACCTCTTATCTGAGGATCTGGAAGCACTTAAAGGAATTTTGCTTCATAGCCTCTATCAGTTTAGATAGGCTCATTAACATCATTTCTGAGATGAAGGATGGAGTCCCAGAACAGCAGAGTGGTTTTACCTACACCATAAACCCAGTCAGCGACAGCGCCTTATCTACCCCTCCTCTCCCCACCTCACAGTATCGTGAACTTTTCTGTGGAGCTGTGCACAAAAAGAGAAGAGGATGGAAACAACGTGGACACCCGGCTCAGAAAGCTAGACCATGGTGATAGCTGTGGGTAAGAAACTGGCAGCAAGGGCTGCTGCAGCTAGTGTGGTACCACACTGCTGCAGGTGATGTTCTTGCAGCCCACACCATGTGTGGGGTAGTGCCAGGCAATATGCTCTGACAGCTATAAGATACCAAGCACCTCAGGGAGCTTTGGCAATTCCTCCCAATGGGAAGAAAAACTCCCCAAACCATGTTTCAGGCTTCAGAGCAGCTCACTCTGCCACAAAGCGCACAACGCCAGAGCTCAAGCGTTAGTGCCCAACTGCAAGGACTAAATCGAGAAATAAAGTTTATTATAACCTGTGACTCAGCCCTTGCTGGAGGTCGATGATCCATTTCTGATTGTGCGCCCGAAAGCGCTGCTCAGCCAGCCTGTGGCTGTGCACAGCCTGAGGTTTTTGGAGGCACGCAGCTTGCTCTCCTGTCCTGTAATGGCTCTGTGCTCTGGGTCACCAGTTGGCTGCTGCTGTTTATCTTCCAGTGATTAATGGTCGCTCTTGGTTCCTGCTGCAATTCCATTAAGATTAGAGACTTAAAGCTATGCTGAGATGTCTAGCAGTGGGTCATCCTGGTCTCCCCATAGTCATAGTCTTGGATTCTTGAGGAAATGAAGATTAAGTCTTGTTTTGCATCCCATTCTTTTTGCTTTCTAGCTGCAGGGAAAGAGCCCCTTGCAGGCAGCATTCATGTCTGCAGGCAAAGAGAGCCTGCTGTCAGGTCACTGTGCGATTCATGTGCTGTGCAAGCTGTGGCACTTGAAATCCCAGCCCATAGGCACTCCAGTAGTACCATACCCTGAACACAGGCATATATCCAGAGAACAAAATACTCTTGCAGGGGGTTACAGGCACCCTTTGAAACAGGGCAGAGGAAGTGGCAGGGACTGTTCCAACTTGGCTCATCCCCTCCTGGGGACCAAAGTACAGAGGCAGCTCATCTTCTTGAAAATGTACAGTTAAATAGGGTCCCAAATGTTTATTTCTGTTAAAAGTAAGGCAGCATGCAGGGAACGTTAGCGTGAGAGGAGTGAAGCAATCAGCCAGACTCCATTGGGAATCTAGTTACTCCCAGCAGTTTGACTTCTGGGATTGATGGAGCAGAAGGAGACAGCTCTGACCCTAAGACAGCTAGTGTAACATCATCCTTTCACCTCAGGGGATGACAGAAAGAAGACACCGCCCCCCCCCCAACTGATTGCAGAGCACCATTCAGCCTGAGGGATAACCCCGAACCCTTTGTAGAGATCAGCAATCCCAAGCAGAGGCTGCAGCTTCCATGGCCCTGGCAGGAGACACAGGCAATGGGGGAAGCTCACAGGTCCACAGGGCTATGCTGATCTGCCAAAGGGAGCAAAGCCAGGTGGGCTTCCCTCTTACCCGTGGGTCACCAGTGGTCCATGTGTGGCTGCCTAGGGACCCCAACTGTCATGTCCCTGCTGAAGCATCACTGCATGCCCATGGAAGCCAAATAATATCAAAACATCCCAAGAGACAGCTTTTTCCCTCCAGATCGACCTGAAGAAGGAGGTTCAGCAGGTATCTGCTCCCTCGTGGTAGCGGAGAATTGAGGAGCACGCACTTGTCACTCTGAAGGCAGCTCTCAGCGGGCAATTTCCACATCACAAAAGCCGCCACTATAATTAGCCTCCCTTGGCTAGCAGTCAGCATTTACGTTTCCTTTCCACCCCTCCAAAAAAAACAAGCAAAGGCATCTTTGCTCCTGGGTGATGGAGCAGCGTGTTACTGAGAAGCAGGAGAGAGGTCAGGGGGACCCTTGCTTGCTCTTTTTGGGTAAACAAGTTTGTCCTCGCCTATAGAAGTGCCCTCTTCCTTCTGCCTCAGCGGCCCTGTCTTGGACAAGCTAGCATTGATCCAGAAATAAGAAGGGGGTGAATTTGAAAGGAGAAAAAGCCCAGAGCCAGAACTTCTCTCTCTCGCTTACCTGCACTGTGTCTGCGGGGCAGGGATGGCAGCCCCTAGTCTGGCTGGAGGGACCTGTGCTGCCAGCACTGTTGTGTGGGAGCCAGGAGGAGAATAAACATGTGTAGTGACTGGAAGAAAAGGTGTGTATGTTACAGATTTGGGAACCTTTATCTTCAGAGCAATTGTGTACGTTGATGGAAGAAGTTAGAGGTGCCAGAGGAGGCCAGGAGCCAGGGCGACTTTTACAAAACTGAAACCTCTGAGCAAGGTTGTCTGCATGTTGTTGGGACAGGAGCTGTCCCTAAAGAAACCCTTCTTTCATGTTAAAGTGAGACAAAGAGTGAGATGGAAATGATAAATTTGATCTTGTCGAACGATGTTTTTGAGGTGCGATTTCAGTAACTCCCTGAGACAAAGCAAACAACTTAGTAGAAACGCAATGAAGGTTTAGCGTTGACTTTCTTAATGTCTCTGCCTACAGTGAAATCTAGCCAGCGGAAGAAAGCTCCTTTAATTAAATCCAAAGAGGCTGTATAATCTAAAGTAATATCTACAGCCTTTTGTGTCAGTGGCATGGGGTTGCCTTTGGGTAAATACATTAGTACAGAGCTCACGTGCTGTCCCCACTGCAGACTTTTCCTGCTTTCATAACCATGCCAAGCTGATTCCCTTCTCCTTTTGCTTTTGATTCTCTGTGAACTGCTTACAGCAAGCTGAGAAGGCCTGCCTTGATGCTACCATGTAGGCCACATGCAGTAGGCATGTAATTACGTAGATATATACAAATCCTCTCTGAAATCCTCCTAGTTTAAAATTCAGTTCAAAAAGCAAACTTTTTCATAGCCAAAAGTCCCAGTTTCAATTTGAATATGGGTCACGCTGTAAAATCTGTTAATCTCGGTGTCCACTGCTTCTCTGAGGCAGGCCAAGCACGTTATGTTGTGCTCAGCAGCTTGGATCAACCTTGTAATCACTGCAATGGTGTGGTTCAGATTGGGGCATGAATTTTTAATGTACCTTGAGCCTTGTGCTGTCATTTACCCCTATGAAAACCAGCTGTAAAATAGTCCTCCGTGCTTTTCCAACTCCACTCTAGTTTGCACAGATGAAAGCAATGCAGGATGTGCAAAAGAACTCTCAAAGCAAAGAGGACCCTGCACAGGAGGACACCGTCTTTCAGTTACAGCCAGGCAAGAGTCTGAATTCCTCCTTAAAACTGGTCCAGTACAGAGTCAAGCCCTAGAAAAGAGGAAATTGTGCTTGACAGATGCAATCATATGCAAATGGCTGTAGAAGAGGGGAAATTATCATCTACAAACATTGGGCAGAAATTCCATCTGCTGCTGCCTCAAGAAGGGCTCTTAATAAATTCTGAGACAGCAAAGTGACACACATCTTAATCAAGACTTAATCCATGGAATTAATTCACTGCGCGTTTCTGCATAATTCTGAGAGTAATGCTAAAAGCCATAGCAATATCAGCAGCAGATGGACTTCCCCTACTCCATGCAAAGGTATTAAAGAAAACACAGCCCCTGTCACACCACTTCATGTACATACACATGGCAAAAAGCAACAGGGCTGTGCCCTGCTGCTGCCAGGAGCTTATACAGCCGATGGGCATCAGAGGTCAGGCTTGCTGTGAGGTAGGAATAGAAGGCAGCCTCACAGCAAAGATAAAACCCCTGCCACTCCTCTCTCACAGGGGAAGTCTGGAGTGAGGCAGAGGTCTGGGATACTGGCACCATGTCCCTTCGTCAGATACGGCTTTTGGAGAGCGCTGATTGAGGCCTGTGTAAAGATGGATTGGTCAGCACCTGGGAAAGGCTGGGGATGGAGCTCAAGCAAAGGGGAGAGCAAGAGAAACTGCTGGGGGTTTGTGAGTGACATCTGCTGCAGAAGCCATGCGGATAACCGTTAGAAATGGCTC
This sequence comes from Forpus xanthops, assembly GCA_032466535.1. Classification (NCBI taxonomy): domain Eukaryota; kingdom Metazoa; phylum Chordata; class Aves; order Psittaciformes; family Psittacidae; genus Forpus; species Forpus xanthops. Next base: position 69,391 of record JASSUY010009985.1, on the reverse strand, counting down.
CCTGCCCTCTCACCACAGCCTGGAAAGCATGCTGCAGGTATGGGGGTCATCTTTGCCAAGGGCCCTGGCGGCAGCCCTGCTCAAATTGGCAGGAGGTTTTAGACAGCTCTGAAAATACATTCTTAGTCACTGTCATCCACCTCCAAAGGAGGTGCAACAGCTATGTGATTAATCTCTTGTTTACATGTCTAAATGCTAGTGCAGTCCAGATGAAATACTGCCTTCAGCAGGCTGCCTCCCTGACACACATGGATTTGAGGGGCCAGGCAATCCTCCGCCAGCTAGAATCCAGACTTCGCAACTGACAACACCTGATCCAACCCCCCCTAAATCCAGGGATCCCAGATCCAGGCATGGTGCCTCAGCTGCTATGTTTTAGAGAAGCTCCTTAGCTGGGAAGGAGTGTTGGAGTGATCGAAGTCTCAGGAGCTGCTGTGGTCCCCTTGAAGCAGTCCAGCCTTTAGAAACTTTTACACCTGCATTGGTAGCAATCCATTGTCCTGTATATGGCAGGGTTATGATTTGAAACTCAGATTGAGGGCTAACACAGGGCCAGCTCACCCTTCCAAGGTGATGTGGCTGGGCTTGTAGCACCTACTGATTCATGCCTGCCTCTTCATGAGTATCCAAGTGTGGTCAAGAACAAAGCAGTGCTCTCGGCTGAGTTCTTCTGGGCAATACAAGTGGAGGGTGCAGTCGTCCTGAGGAAGAGCATGATGAGAACAATTGACCCTGGGACAGAGAGATGCAGAAAGAGATGGTAAAGGAGTCCCAGTGGTGCTTGCAGTTTTGAGGAACAGCACCGCCAGCTTACCAGCAGTGATGCTTTCAGCCACTGCAGGTGGCTCGCAGGCACAGGATAGTCACTTGAGGCTGGCCTTCATCCAGGATGACCTAAGGCTGGAAGTGAGCTGGTGCTGCAGCCAGGATCACTCATTCCCAGCCACCCAAGGGTGTGTAATGTGATTCCTGTGTTAATTCAGGCTCCACAGATCCTTATGTACCCTGCAGGAATCTACTTGCACTGCCTGGGTCCCTGCTCAAGGCAGTGGCTGTGCAAACACAGGACATGCTCTCCTATCACTGTCATGCACAGGAGTGCTTTTCTTTTGGGAGGAGTGCATGTACATCTGCATTAGTGCTGCATGGACAGCTTTACTTGGGCTTGGCTGGTTTGTGGAGAAGCAAGGTAGAAAGAGGAGGGAAGCTGGGCAGGGAGGATGGGAGAGGTAGGATGTCTGGGGAAGGTGCTAACAGCCCTCGGCTGGCCCAGAACCACTTCCTCAGATCTCCATTACATAGCATGCTCCTGGTGTTGCTATTTCAGTCTGAATGTCACCTATAAATTGCAGGCTCTTTCTCTGAAGGCTGCAAATAGAAGTGTCACTAGATGATCTTTGATTTATAGGGAAGCTCATCAGAAAGCCTGGCATGTCCATTTTCCAGCTAGGAAACTCTAAGGAGTCCAAGGATGACACAGGGATCCTTTGCTTTTCCTAGACCTTTCCTGAAGGGTTGGCAAGTCCCTCCCAGAGGAGGTGGGGAGAGGTCAAACGAGAGATCCATCTCCCTAATCACTCTGTGTCTGCTGCTTTTTCAGATTCCACCTCCTCCTCCAGCCATCCCTGCCCCATGGATTTCAACCTGCTGGCAGATGCAGAGGCGCGCAGCCCAGCCTTGTCTCTCTCAGACTCCGGAACCCCTCAACACGAGCACAGCTGCAAAGGACAGGACCACAGTGGTGAGTGAAAGGCTGAGGATGCAAGAGAGGCTCCAACCTGTCCTTGCAGGTGGATCCAGGTGGCCAATGGCTTGCAGGCTCTGCATGTGGTGCTCCTGGGGAATCACTGAGCTTCCCCTTGTGCCGTGAGCCAGCATGGTGCTGTGGCAGCGCAGTATCCTAGCAAGCAGGGGGAAGGCACAGGGGTGTGTATCACAATGACAGCCATTGGAAAGGCAAGAGCTCCATCCCAGTGATAGGGTTGCCTGGGCTCAGGCAGGAAACCATGGCAGGCAAGAGCTGGGCAAGCCAGGTCACTGTCCAACCAGGATTTCATTGTATTCCTCTAAGCCAGGTCCCAGAGCAGGACAGCAATCCCTGCAACATGGGATATGTCATCCTACACCTAGTTATAAACTGCCTTTGTTTTATTTGATTGCTTTTTTAAAAAGCCTGTACTTAGATTGCTTAGGTTGAAACTTTCCATGCTACAGGTTAACCTTGGGCTGAACTTCCCAGGTTCAGCAATAAGGAAGAGAAGTACTGTCTTGTCCCTGCTTTAATTGAAACAGCCTGCTTACCTGTGCCTTGGTGCAAGGCTCCACAGTGAGCTGCTGCTGTCCCAGGGAAATGCCTCTGACCATTCTTAAAGGCTGAACATACCCTAGGCCTACCACATTCTTTATCAGGCTCTGAAGAAGGAACATCACCATTCATACCTGGCTCAGAAACTAGCTACCAAACACTATGGCTTCCCCTGGATTTTGCATCTGTCCCATGTCTGCTCCATCCCTTGTTACTCTGGAAGCAGCAGGACAACGCAAAGCTGCCAGTGCCAGCATGAGAGGAGGTGAGGGCTGGGGACAGTGTGCTCCTCCCCGTGTAAAGCCTTCAGGCTCACCCGCATTCGAAAGCTAATAAGCATAATGATGCAGATTAAAATTCCCCAGAGTGAGTATCATGAAGGGAGTTACGCTGGAATAACTATGGTCAGAGAATCCGCCTGCCGAGTTCCCTGTTGCACACATACCTTAGTTGGGCACATCCCCAACCAAGCTCAGTGGCTCCTCATCAGCTGCTTTGGATGCACGGCGGTCATCTCCATTCAAGTGGCCTTCACGATCGATCCCACCCTGGCATGCTGCAAAGCTGCCAGTTTAGAAGCTGACTTTTTTTCCATTAGGCATGAGCAGCTAATTCCAGCTATGAGCACAGTCGTTTCATTGAGTGGGTGAACGTGTGCAAGATATATTCCACAGTCTATTTTGGGATGACAATAAAATGCTAGGTGCTTGTCTGCGTCACTCCCCACTGCCTTGGTCTAGAAATAAAATGGTTCTGGGAGGTGGGTGTTTGCCAGTGCTACCTGCACAGAGAGGCTGGTATGCACTGGTGTCAGGCAGAGCAGAGCGCACCACCAAGGGCTGCCCAGGACAGGGCAGGGCTTGCTTCTGGCACTTCTTGCCTCTCCTCCCTCCTCTTCTACGGCTCTCTTTCCTTCATCTGCAGTGTTAGAGATCCTGAGGAAGGGAGCACACACCTTGCTCGTCTGGGCTCAGCTATCTGACATCCCAAGTGCTTTCTGATGGTGTGGTGTGAGACACCCCTTCCATTAGGTTTCATCAGGCAGCACAGGTCAGGGGGAGAGAAAGGATGAAGTAGGATGTGGTGAGAAGTTGCCCTGCATCTCCCTATATTCTGCCCCACAATATGGATTCAGGACACGCAAAAGGTCCATTGTTCCTGCAGGGTCCTTTGTTTCCCTGTATTGCCATGGTTCTGGTCCCCACTGCAATGGCCAAGCTCTGCACCATTTGCAGAGGGCACTTTTCCCCTGACTATAGAAGAAGCAGAAATGGAGATGATGCTCCCTTTAAACAAAGCTCAGGAAGAGCCACAGGTAGCAGGTACAGAAATAGAGATCAAAAAGAAGAATATGTAGCTGCAGAGATTTTTCCAGGTTCAAAGTCAGGACTCCTTGGACTTCACAAGATTTATAGAAAGATCTATACCAGAAAGTATGGAGAAGAGCAATAACAAAGCAATATACTTGGTGAGCTTATCCACCCAGTTGCAGCCCATAAGCCAGTGGTACCTTTGCTCCATTCTCCTTCCTCCTCAGTATAGTTTCTTCCTGCAATGAAGAAGGGCAGTCCTGAGCTCCTGATGAAAGCACAGCCTCTGCTCCACAGCAGCGCCTTTGGAAATGCACATTTGTCAGGGGCTCCTGTGGGAACATCTCCTGTGTGCATCAGGTTCTTAATTAACCCAGACTCAGCAGATGAACAAACAAACCAATTGTTGTCTCTTCATCTGCACTGAGCCATTCCTAATAACTAGCTCAGATGCAGTGGCATCACTCCGCTTTTAATCTGTTTTAGAGATGGATAATGCAGGAATCTCCCTCTTCCAACACTGGCTTAGAGCACTGAGCTAGAGGAATCAGATTTATCTCATTGGGAAGAACCACTATAGAAATGGTTCTTCAGAGCATTCTTCCAAGAGTTCTGCTGTACGTGGGATCCCCACACAGAGATGCTCATGGGAACAAGGAGAGTACGAGACCAGAGCCAGCTCACTCTCCTTGCATTAGCTTTCCTGCTGGTGGGCAACATTAAACATGCCACAGAAGTGGAGGTGGCTGGTGGGGACCCTGCAGAGAACCCACATTGCTTCAGTCAGTGCAATGCATACCCATAGAAAGAAGCCCTTTCTGACTGCACCTAGGTTGTCGCCCATGAAGAATGTGTGCTTCTCCATCAAATGCTCCCTGTGACTCCAGCATTGCTCCTTTGGGAGGAGGGCAGGGAGGGTTTTCCCTGGAACAGCAGGAAGAGGTTTCTGAATTAACACAGGAACAGGATAGTGGCACCAGGTTCCTGGAGCACAAGGTTCTCTCAGGGCTGGGCTCCTTAAAGTACCTGCTGTTGGGTACAGCACAGCCCTGAAGCGGAGTTCCTTCTCTCTTGGGGCTCAGATGCTACAATAAATACTTTTAATCTGAATCTCAGTACAGTGATGCCAGAATTTTTTAAAAGTTTTCTTCCAGATGCAACAGTTTGGTAACTGTTTGCAGTAATTTCTACTCAGTTTAGCTATTTCCCACTGTAAAATAACACCTCTCCCCCCAGAAAACCTGATTTTCAGTTGGAACTGCTTCATCGTACTTCTCGATCAGAGGAAGAAGGTGGTGAACATCAGAAGCTACTTATTTTCTCTGGAATAAAGTGGTTCTGTGGTGACTTATCTTGGTTCCCAGCAGAATTAAGCACAAGCTGTACCTTTCCTCCCTGTAGTTGTCCTCCATTGTTCAAGTGCTCAAATGTGACATTTTCTTTTGACAGTGGAAGATATTTGTATTTGCCTTTTGCCCCTATTTGCAGAGTACCGACAGCCCCAGGAGGGGCAGTGTCACAGGGAAGTACCTGGTGCCTACCTCCAGCCACGGCAGCCCAAAACTCAGCGTTAAGGCCTAGGTTTAATGGCTGGGAGGAGGCTGAGCTGTACTTTCAGTTAGATACCAGGTGAACACTGGAGAGTTTCAGGATGTTCAGTTAAGGGTCACAAAATGAAAGATGCTGCTTCTAGGAGGAGGATCTCGGAGGGTGGGGTGGAAGGACAGGGAGATGCTGGAGTACTTCATGGTAAGTTCTGAGAGAGGCTTCTTCCTACTTTTAAAACATGAATGTGCACCCAAGTAACAAGGTAGAGGAGTAAGAAGGGAGGAAGGATAAAATAACTTAATCTGAGAAGCATGAATTTTTCAGAGCCTCGACCCTCTATCATTGGCAATTTGCCTTTTCCCATTATTTGTCCTCGAAAACACTATGTATCTTTTGCTGTGTCGTAAGTGCCAATTTCTATTCACTTTTTCTGTAGGGCACCTAGGCAGAAAGTTTTAAGCACAGTAAGAACCTGCTGGCCTGGATAAATTCTGTCACTATCGACTATCTTAACTGTGACCAATGAAAACCAGAGACTGTAAGCTTGGAAGATCAAAATCCAGTTACTTGGAAGCTGACATCCATTACAGCAGTTAAACAAGAGCAAGCTGTGCTGCAGCAAGGAGCTGTTGGTTTTGGTGCAGGGTGGATGCCTGCTCACAAGGGCAAGGGAGGGAGACTGGACCGCTCCAGTAGGTGCAGCTGGAGCTGCTGGTGGCCACAGCAGATGGGGATCTGGCATGCACTGGCTGCCCCAAGGACGGGCTCTCCAAATGCATCCAAGCTTCCAAGTTAACTCAGGAGATGTCTCCCATCTTTCTTGCAGACACTGAGAAATCCCAGCAAAACCAGACGGACGACTCCAACCCTGAAGACGGCTCACTCAAGAAGAAGCAGCGGCGGCAGAGGACACACTTCACCAGCCAGCAGCTCCAGGAGCTGGAGGCCACTTTCCAGAGAAACCGTTACCCAGACATGAGCACCAGGGAGGAGATTGCAGTCTGGACCAACCTGACGGAGGCACGAGTACGGGTAGGACTGCAGCCCTCCCACCTTCCTGGGCCTGAGCTTGTGGGGAGGAAGCCAGCTCTGATACAAACCTCCGAGCTCTCCACAAACCAAGGAGGGAATTAGGGCACCAGAAAAATTCCCTGTCTTAGAAACACCTCACCAAGCTCTAAAATTCGACATACCAGCCACATGCATACTCCATGCTGGTGGTGTGTCCCCATCCAGTGCCACCTTGCAATAATAACACAGGGAGATGCAAAGTCCAGGATCTGCTCCACAGAACCCCACTAGCTGCTGCTGTGACCCAGCAGACCCCTTCCTTGCAGTGCCATTGTCCCCCAGCCTTAGCCTTGTTGGAGGTCACTCTTTGGGGATCCCAAACCACAGTACAGTCGCAGGCATAGAGTGGCAGGGCTCCAGCTGGAATCAGAGCTTCTCTCTGGTACTAGAAATATGAGTTAGCAGCACCATGAATGGCCTTCCAGCAGCTTCCATGCTCTAGGAAGTTATATTGTTTGAGTCACTCCAACACCAACAGATTTTTCTGTTAGAGGACAGACTTCTAACACCCCACACCAAGCTGCTCCTGAGGTGAAGTCAAAACAAGGGAGGTTATTTCCTCCACTCAGCAGCTCTCAAACGACATCCCCCAAATACTTTTCTCCCAAGTCACACAACCCAAACTGTTCCTCCTGGGCTGTTGTCACTCAGAAATACAGCAAGTATTTTCCTCCCTTTTCCTCATATAAAGGGCATCTGTTGGTTGAGTGAGGTGGGTTATTCTTTGTGGTGTAAAATGGCAGTGGTTAGGCTTTGATCAAGGTGGTGATTCTTGCTGGGAGATGACCCTGCAGCCCAGACATCTTGCTGCGACCCTTTCCTCATGCTCAGTCTCCCAGCTCCCTGGGAGCATCCCCAGGCCTGCAACAGCTCTTGCCTTGCTGGGCAAAGAGCCCAAGACAAAGACCCTTCCAGGGACAGCCTGGAGTGATTCCCATCCCCTCCCTGTCTCTCTCACAGGTCTGGTTCAAAAACCGCAGAGCTAAGTGGAGGAAACGGGAGAGGAACCAACAGGCCGAACTGTGCAAGAACAGCTTTGGAGCCCAGTTCAATGGACTAATGCAGCCTTATGATGACATGTATTCCAGCTATTCCTATAACAACTGGGCCACTAAGGGGCTCGCCACTAGCCCACTCTCAGCCAAAAGCTTCCCATTCTTCAACTCCATGAACGTCAGTCCCCTCTCCTCCCAGCCCATGTTCTCCCCACCCAGCTCTATCACCTCAATGACCATGCCCTCATCCATGGTCCCTTCTGCAGTGACAGGAGTACCGGCCTCCAGCCTCAACAACCTGGGAAACATCAACAACCTGAATAGCCCAAGCCTCAACTCTGCTGTCTCATCCAGTGCCTGTCCTTATGCCTCAACAGCCAGCCCCTACATGTACAGGGACACATGCAACTCCAGCCTGGCCAGCCTGCGGCTGAAGGCCAAGCAGCATGCTAACTTCACCTACCCGGCAGTGCAGACGGCAGCTTCCAATCTGAGCCCTTGCCAATACGCCGTAGACAGGCCCGTATGAAGGGCTGCCCTCTGCCAACCAGGAACTTGACCTTAGCCTGACAAAAGGAGACCTTTAGCCCTACAACAGCGTACGTACTGCAGAGAATGAGAGTGAACACAGGAGAGCAAGAGAGCGAGAGAGCAAGAATGAGAGGCAAGCAGGCAGACGGACCTTTCTGAAGATTTGTCTAACTATCGTATGGTGAATTTTGACTGTCTTTCCCTTCCTAAACCCCTTCCCCTCTTTGCCCAGCAAACCTTCTCCTTTGTGGTAAAGAAACCAAAACAGTCTACTGGAAGTCCTACGGAGAAATAGGAGCCCCAATGTGTAGGGTGCCTGCCCCAAGGGCAACAGAATTGAATGCGTTTCTATCTGCCCCTCTGAGCCTCACAGGGCTGATGCCACCCCTCAAGGGAACAGCTAGGAACAGGGCAATGCGGGCTGCCATTCAGTGCTTGGATGACCCCTTCTCCCTGCACACGTGCAAGATTTCAGATAGAAACATCTTGCCCACGTATCTGACACACAGCCAGTAAAGGAAGCCTTGTCTCAGTTGGTTGGCATCTTTATAATGCGTATATACACATAGTCCTTCAGACTTGAAGCCTTTAGGACCTGGGAATTGTAAGAATATGTGTGTGTATATATCTCACATATATACAAATACATATATAGACATTAAACCATGCTTTCTTGTTTTGTACATGAAATAATTCACAATGTAGACCTTAAAACCAAAAACCCTATAAAGCAAGCACATCCACTGAGGCAACGTCCTGCCTGTCATGCTTTACTGCTTCAGTCATTTCCAGTCAGACAGGAACACTTTTGCCGATGTACATCCAAAGCATCCCCTTTTGCAACAATCAGCTACCCCCTGCACATCTTCCCTTCCTTCCCTTCTCCAAATCCCATTTCCAAACAAGATAATAAAATAAAAGTTGGCACAATCCCTTTAAGGCATCCGCCTGTCTGGTTATTGAGAGCATGAACCTGCATCTGAAGACTTCAGCAGCCCAGGTGGGAGCGAGCATCCTTGGGAATATCAGCACAAGGTAGCCTGAGTTGGGATATGGGCCTGAGGTTTGGAGGAGCCATCTCTATTCCCCCCTCACAAATCAAAAACTTGATCCCGCAGGGCAGCAAAAGCCACAGTCACGGCTCAAAGGAGAAAACAAGCCCCCTCCCTGCTCCCTTTCTGCATGCACCCACCACAGCAGGAAGGTTGAGCCTCTCCTGGCTTAGATTTCCCCACCGTGCTGGATGGGGCCAGTGCCTTTGTGCTCCTGGCAGCCCAGGACAGGGAAGTGCCTTCAGGCACTCCTGCTCCAAAAAGCCATTCCCAGAGGAGGTGCCAGCTGCAGCAGCCCATCCTGCTATCCTGTCCCTCTGCTATCCTGTCCCTCTGCTAGCCTGCCTTGGTGCAATTTCTGCTGGGAAAGCTGTAAAATCAGTGGCTCTCTGTAGATGTACAGCACCATGGGATCCTACTGCTTCAGCCAGTGCAGAGAGATGCAGCTGGCTGCTCCAAGGGCTTGAGGAAGCTCCACATGTAGCAGGGGAGCAGGACATCCCTACCCAGCGCAGCCTCCTTTCTCTTCACCAGGCATATGCTCCAAGGGGAAAGCATGGTCCTTATATTTTACTTTCCTCTTAAGAAAAACAAAACCAAAGAAACACCAACACAAAAACCCCAAAACCCAATACATCACCATGACAAACTATCTTGAATGAATGGGACAGGCAAACGTGGTATAAACCAGGTTTATATGTTCTTATCATGCAGAGAGGAAGAAAGTTCTTTGCTCAGAAGTGATCCTCACTAGAACATAGTAAAAGATTCCTCACAAGCAAAGCATATGAACCACTCAGTCTTTGCCAAAGACTGTTCCACAGGGAGCAGCTGCTGCTAAAGGTATGGATGAGCAGATGCTGAAAGCAGCCACCAATGTTAGCCCAACTTAACTGTAACAAAATTATTCTTTTCTCTGAGCTAATCCAAAATGAAAGAGCCAAATTATCCTGCACTGAAACAACTACCACTGGAAGCACAACCCTGTCTGCAAAGGGCATTCAAAGATCAAGCATAAACATCTAAACCACAGATGTAGCACATCTAAGACAAGATCATTCACTCTAACTGGGATCATACCTTGCCGCTGGGTGCCAGCGCTACTGCTCTGAGCTGGAGCCTCCATCTAGCAGCCTTCCTACCAAACACACACGTCATCTTAGTATTACTGTGCTTAACTCCCTTTTCTGCCATTGCTCTTCCCCATGAAGAAAGAAAGGCCTGGGTTTCTCTCTGATGTTCTGTCCTCCACTGAGCCTGTCTGCCCCGCCACCCCATGCTGATTTCAAGCGTATATGGGAACATGGCAAAGACAGAAGCAGCATCTCTCATAAATATGCAACTTTGCCTGGAGAAGAAATTGTAAGGAGACCCAATTTGCCTTTACTCTTGAGTTATGTGTCTATGGAGGGAAAGAAAATTCTCCCTTTTCTCCCCAGCTGAAGCCAAGAGCAACAGGAGCTCATCTTTCCCTTTTAACTGGCTCTAGTAGCTGTGCTCTGCCTTGAGCAGTTTCTGCACAGCTTTTGTTGCTCTCCATATTGATACGATGCTTGTGAAGATCCTCTACTTGTCCCACAGAGAAGGTGAGGTTCAGCTGCGGTGGGGGTGTACAAGGCTGGCTGCTGATGATTGTTGCAGGGTTTAGCTGATGAAAGATACGCCCAAACATACAGAGCAGAAGGCCAATCTCGGCACATGATCCTCATGATCTCCTGTTGCAGTCAGTGGGGGAAGAATCAAGACCTAGTTGAGGTACTGATTTTTCAGCCCAAGGTTTTCAATGAAGTCGTTTGAATTGATGTTACCCCTAACCAGTCTGATTTCTGAGCAGGGTAGACTTGGTCATTACCCACGTGAGGCCGATGGCTCTGCAGGCTGGCTAGTTGGTTCAGGTTTCTTTTTCCCAATCCTGTATGGAGAAGATTGTGGGGTCTGTTTCTGCAGTCAAAGTCATTGCACCATGTAGGATCCAGACCAGATGGTGAACCACACACCAGCTCTGAACTGAGAGTGTTTTGTACAATGGCACCAAATAACTGACACAACCCCCAGAAAACCTTAAAATGTGCAGAGACCAGAGATGGCCAACAGCAAATAACAATGTGAGTAAGTTGGCAGCAGAGCTCTGGGAGACATCCTCTGCTTTGCAAACACACCTGCCTTCCTAATGCAGCTGAGCCAGTACTGCTTCACACATTCTGGCTCCCTCCCCATGGGTCCAGGACATGGACATCATTCTTCCTGGTCCAGCACAAATACAGCAGGTGTCCTACAGACTTTTTGAGGACCTGTCACAAGTCACCAGCACCTCCTTGATACTGCAGCCCAAGCAGGTGGGTTTTAGCAGAGTCCTGCTTGTTCTAAAGACCTGTTAGGCAAGTAGCTTTGTCACTGGATAGGTCCCAATCTGCAGATTTAGCAAGTGCGCATTCTCCTCCATCATCCAGGACATTAGTGGAAACGCTGAACAAAACTAGGCCTCAAACAGATGTCCCTGAACTTCACTCAACAGGCCCCTTCCTTTTCAACAGTGAACTGCAGATAACTTTCTAGGTATAATTATCCAATAGGGTTTAGTATCTACTCAACATCCACTCTCTATTATCCTTAAAACCCATTTAAATGGCAGGTAGGACTCTTCACCATGCTCTTACCCTACCATAGAAGAAGATCAAACCACATTCTGTTCTTGACAGATCCTTATGGCCCCTACTCATCTCCACTGCTTACAATCAGTGAGATTCTTTGTGTCAGCTTTTGGGTGGTGGGTGGATGGGTAAAGGATTTGACTGTCAGCAGTTCCTGGCTGTTGACCCCAGTCCCATTTCAAAGGAGGGGTACAAAGCTTGCATCTTACAGTCTTCCCCTGTCTCAGCATCCTGCAGTAGCTCTCCCAGATAACAGCAAGTATTTCTGGGGTTGCTTTGCATGAAGTTCACCAGGCCCAGAAGATCTGAATAAATCCTGTTTATCTAAATACTCTCTTAATTGGGCTTTCCTTATTCAAGGCCCAGATTTTTAGCTCCCGTCACCTGCAGGGTCTGTGCTGTCCATTTCCCCATACCTATCTTCATTTGAAGGCTCACACAGGAGTGTACCAAAGAGTGGCTGCTCCTAGCATGTTCTGTTCCTGCTGAGGGGCAGTACACCACTACCCTTGGTTATTCTCTTACTTACGGAGACTCGCTCTGACATCTCTGCTCGGTGCATGTTACCTGTTACCACGTCCCTCCTTCCAAAACTCCGAACGGCACATTCCCCTCGCTGCCACTCCGCACCTTCGTCCTGCCGCAGCAGAGCCAGCGCAGCGGTGCCGCCGCAGCTCCCACTAGCGGCTCCCTCCGCGCCGCAGGAGGTGGCCGGTGAGCTGGTGTCACCTAGCGGCTGCCAGCACCCAGGCCCTCCAGCCCGGCTGCAGCGGCTCTCGCAGCCCCGGGCTCCCTTGCCCCTGCGCTTGAAGTCCTCCTCTGCTCCGCGCGTCCTCTGTCCGGTCTGTGCCAGGGCTGTAGGGCTTCTCCCCTGCGCTCTGCATCCTCCCCACATCCCTTCGGCCACCTTCAGGGGGGACCACGGCTCCCCGTGAGCAAGGGCTCCGCACAAGAGGCACTAATTGCTGTCCATGCCCTCAAAGTACAAAAGAACAAAACCAGACTGAAACTCAAAATACCTCCCCTCCAAAACTGTCCTGCTGGCTACTGCAGCTCACCAACAGCACATTAAGAAGGGCTTTTCGTCACAGAGCACTAGGAGAAGTCATTTCCACAAAGCTACAGGGAAATAGCACTGACCTGGGGAAGGACAAAGTTATTAGGTCCCTGAGCCCCACCAAGCACCACTGCTTTCTTCACATCCACAGTTCAGCTCTCCAGACAGCTTGCTAAAGAGCAGCAGCAGCAAAATAAAACACAGGAGAAATCAAAGTCTTCCCCTGCCTAGGTCTGGTAGATTTATTAGTATTTCTTGTTTAGCCAGAGAGAACAGCAGAGTGAAGGGGCTGATGCTGGGCCCATGGCATGCATTCTCTTGGGAAGGCACATAGCAGGCAAGGAACAGCGAGTCCTGGTAGCGTTGGAAAGCAGGTACCCTCATTGTGAGAGGAGGGATGTGGCCATTTAAAAAGCTGCAATGCCTTTTGGAGGGCCTGAAAGGGACCCTACAAGGCACTCTCAGCAAACTCTCCTTCTTCTGGGGTGATTCCTGCCCTGTGACAGATACTTCTCACCCCAGCAGCCTGCATAGATGGACTGGAAGCAATGAACTCTTCCAGAGGTGAATCCCTGCCTCCAATGCCATGCTCTGCACCATCCAGAATCACCTCTGAAGGACCAAGAGTACTTCAGGCAGTTTAGGCAGAAAAGAGCAAACGTGGAAAAACTTCGCTGATGCTCTTATGCTCATGTGAATGCCTGGCACAGCCTGGGGAGCACTGCTGGGGCAGCCAAAGGCGCACATGAGGAGAAATGTGGTGGCTGCCTCACCCAGACCATGGCTGTCATAGCAAGTGCCCCAAATAACACCATGCAAGAGAGAGGTACTCCCATGTGTTTCCCATCACCTCTATAAAGAGGGCTTCCAAAGGTGGAAGCCAGTTTATTCCTCTTCCGGCCACCTCAACAGCGTGCTTATGCATTTCCCAAAAGCTGGGGAAGGCCCTGTGATTGTTAATTGTGGGTTACATGTCAGAGCACAGTGGAAGCCATTGAGGGATTTCCTTGCACAAGGACTGCAAGTTTCATCAAAGCTTAGGACAATGCCCTGATTCCACATGTCCTTGGCTGCAGAGAACATGATTTCTCCACGACACTGACCACACTATGAAAACAGCAAACAGTCTCTAGATTCTTGATCAAAATACCATTTAACCCTTCGAATGACACGAGAGAGGTGGCATGGCAGGTAAACCATGATTTTGTTATGCAGACTGCAGTTTGATTAAGTAGGTCTAAGAGATGGGAAGAAATGGTAAGGATAAGGAAATAAACTTTCTCTCCTGGTTGCCTCCTTACCTTTGGAAAACAGCCCAGGTTTAGCACATGTTGCAGCAAAGAGCTTGACAGAAGATGATGGAGGAATTACCCTGGGCTGTTGTGCTTACACCCAGCTAACACAAAGCTTATGTTCATATAAGTGGTGAAACACTGGAACAGGTTGCCTGGACAGACAGTAGATACCCCACCCCTGAAAATACTCAACGTCAGGTTGGATGAGGCTCTGAGCAACCTGGTCCAGATGAAGATGTCCCTGCTCACTGCAGAGGGGTTGGAAGGGAGACCTTTAAAAATCCCTCCCAACCTAAATTGTTCTATGATAAACCCCAGATGCAAAAGCTGATGAAAAATTTGCTTACATATCATTTACATTCAATGTGGGCAGCTCTGGGGAGCTTTTTTAAAGAAGAGCGACAGCAAGGTAATGCAACACAATAAATAGCATAGTTGTTTGCAAAGCTTCAGGCACATGAGCACTCACATTTTTGCACAGACTGGAGCCATAAGCGCAGTCAGTTTATGTTTATAGATTGTTTGTAGGTGGTTGGGGTGAAACCCAGGCAGTAGGCATATCTTGTCTGAGCAAGAGGGAAGAACTTCAGTGCAAGTGTCAAAGGTAGAGAGCTTCAGTTAGTGGTGTAGGCAGGAGGAGGAGCTGACTTGGGGAAGACTCAGATCTGTGCAGATTTATCTGCATTGCCTCTCTTTCCCAAATTTAACTGTAGCCCTTCCTACCAGCCACCATGACACACATGTACTTCACGAGAGGTGGAACAGAAAGGAGAAGGGTAAACCCCAGCAAATGGAGCTGTAGGAAGAGCTGAGGAAGACCCTGCAGCCAGTGCAGCTCTGGGTACCCATGAGCCTGCCTAGAGTCTCGGTGCTCACAGGTCTAACACAGGAGCATCCTCTGAAACCAGTCACCATAGCCTGTGGCACCATGGTCTGCAGCAAAAGGGCTCTCAGCTCTTTTGCCATTAGGGGGGAGCAAAAGCCCACACAATTGCAGGGAGGCATCACCCACTGAGCAGAACCCTTTACTCCTCAAAAGCAAGAGCAAGCAGGAGGCTGGCTGAGCATCTTCCTGACTCCTGAGCTGTCAGCTGTCCTCCGCTGGAGAAGCAGGGCCCTCATGCCCAGGGAGAAGAGAGGATCCTCTGCTCCTTGCAGAGGATTGAGAGAGTTGGGCATTTGAGAACGTTTGCATAGTGCTAGCCAAAGTATTGTCCATCGATGCATATGTGCTCTAAAAACCAGCTTCTGGGGAAGGCACTGGATGGCACTGCTTCCCCTCTGCCAGACAGGCTGCTTCCCAAACAGGACAAACCAAAGCAGACCTACTGAATGAATGGGTCAGACGAGACCTCTCAGAAGGGATTATCTGGAGTCCTTACTGCTGCTCCAAATAATTTCTTGCTCTCTGACCTAGTTGCTTTTGCCAACAGTGAAGCTTCTCCAAAGAGAAAATAATGTAAAGGTTAGCTAATGTCCTACGTGTCAAACAAAATGGTGGTGATATCAAGAGCTATTAACCCAAAGATGTCAATCTGCAATCACCCTTCAGATGAATGCTATCATGGCTCTAAACGAAGGGTTACAATGCCTACATGAGGAGCCAATGATGAAAATCACCTCTAAGGAGCTCTCTTATCAGTTTTGTGGCAGCATGTATCATTTACAAAACCTTTTGTTCTTTAAAGACTATAAGTAGGTCTACTGGTATTTGGAAACAGTGATTAAGCCAAGCGCATTAAGTGAGCAGCTGGGCTTTAGCCTAGAGTTGCTATGTCTTCAAACTCCATTCTGAAAACAACAGTTGAATGCACATGTAGAATCTGGAGAACCTGAGATTAGCAGAGAATTTGTCAGTTTAGTTTGTAAGTTAAAAATGAAGGAGCTCAGTCTGGTTGCCTAACAAGTACTTGAAAAAATGCAGGTACAAAAATCCTATTGAAGGACTCTCGGTTAAAATCAAAGGTGTCTTTTAAACAACCTGATAAGCTACATTTCTATCACAGAAGTTCCAAAGCTCAGGCTGAGTTCAAGAACATCTACTGGCATTCATGCATGTACTTGCTTGTGCTTTCTGAACTGTTCATTAGAGACAGACTTCATACAAAACAACATTCAGAATTTCTCAGCCAGAACAGGTCCAGTGCTTTTTTAAACAAGAGTAAAATAAACCACAGCACAATAACAGCATTATTGAATTAACCAAATTGCTGTCATGAGCTGTTGCCCTTATTGGCTATGGTGTCTATGAGTGCTCCACCTTACATTCTCAAACATAAGAAGTACCTTCTCCTTTGCTAAGACAAACAGAATAGCCCCGGGGTCATTCATACAGCCAGACCTTGCCAATATCTCTATGCTGGCCCCTCTCCATTTCATCAGTCTTCTGCTCCAAAGCCCAGTTAAGTCACCTGCACTTATATTTAGAAGTCACACCAACACCTGACACACACAAAACATCACCCCTGTCCTCCAGTTGAAGTTTGTCAAAGCTGAACAGCCCTGGTCTATTTGCCAATCCCAGGAAAAGCTGAGAGAGCAAACCAGAAATTCCGTACTTTTCCTTGTAAAACACACTGGCTACAGAAGTGGGGCTAAAATACTGTTCCTGTAATCAGAGAAGGAAGTGCTTATCTCTGCCTTCTCCAAAAAGTAAATGAACAAATAAAACCCCAAACCCCAAACCCCCACACCCCCAAATCAAAACAGCATTAATTTTTCTTGATCCTGTCTCCAGAGTATTTTGATCCCTGATAAAGCTTTGCTTGCCACTGCCAGCTACTTGCCTTCTCCTTTGCTTTTTGGAGAATCCCTCATGGAATGTCTTTGGAAAGTCCGGTTAGCAAGAGCCCATGCTCCTTAATCTGTCACTGAACTGAATGCAGTCAGAGAACTCCTTGCTTTGCAAGGTTTAACCTGTGAAGAACAGTCTTCAAGCCTTTGGGTCAACAACTGGGGTTTTCGTCAACCCATTTGGTGCAAAGCCTACTGTGATACAATTTTCCTGATCAGGCTCAACCTCTCCTTACAATACAGGAGCTCCATTTGAGACTGGGAAGTCCTGACAAACCGTAGATGGGTCATAATCCAAACACCAAACTGTGGAAGGTATCTGTCTGATTCCAAAAAGGCCTGCAGTTGGTTTTTGCACAACAACCCACCCCCCAACCCGGACTGCAGGCAGGGAAAGGATGGCATGCTGTACTCAAAGGAGCTAAGGCTGAATGGGAAAGCTGCTTTGCATCCCAGGCTGAGGCCTGAGGGAACACACACAAGTCTGAAGGTATAAAAACATGTTTCTTCTGAAAAAAGAACATGGCCCTGAAGACCACCTCAGCCAGAACTGGGGCAAGAAGGGGGATGTTTCTACTGTTAGGCAGATGCAGGCAGGGTAGCAGCACAGCACACAGGCTCATGCATGGCTTGAAGTACTCTACTCCTTACTGGCTCCAGCCCTGTACTACTTGTAACTTCCCACTCCAGCCATGCTCCTCACAATCAATTATTTCACACTTCCTCTGAGGTGCCTCCAGGCCTGATCCCAACTCTGCTGATATTTTTGCTATCTTTAGTTAC
Organism: Forpus xanthops; assembly: GCA_032466535.1. NCBI lineage: Eukaryota > Metazoa > Chordata > Aves > Psittaciformes > Psittacidae > Forpus > Forpus xanthops. The sequence goes on along the minus strand of JASSUY010009985.1, from coordinate 52,000 downwards.
TTGCAGCTCTGTTCATCCATCTTCTGCTAAAACATGTCTTTAGCACCATCCCTCACTCTGCTGATCCAGGGGGCAAGTGCAAGAGGGAAGAGAACAAAACCATTTTTAAGATCCCTTTTAACCAATCCATCTCTTGCTCTTGCTGAGGCCCTCAGCTTCTTGCCAGTTTAGTTTTAAGAAAAATTCACCATTCAACCGTTCTTCCCAGTTACATTTTAAAGACTGTCCTTGACAACAATCTACATCCACCACTGGTGAGTTCAGGGCACAGCCATTAATGCTTCCCTGCCTAGAGTCCAAAATCCAGCATTACTGCTGCTTGAAGTAATAGATTTCCTCACTTAAAGCTTTGCACAAATGGTGTTGAAGCTTAGCTCCATTTGGTTGAACTCCTATCATTGGGATTATAAAACTTAGTTTGCCACTTGCAGAGCATGTAATGTTGTTTTCATTTTACTTTTCTCTCTTTTTTGGCACGATACGCAGGTTAATCTCCACTGCTTTCAAAAAAGTTGAGCTATTCTTCTATTACTTTACATACTTTTCTAAGTCCAGATGTATGGGCTGCCCTTACCTTTGTGAATGCTACTATTCTGCTTTCAACACCCCCTCTATCCTTCCTTGTTCTCTTGTATTTTATGAAAAAGTCATTTTGTTTCCTTTGAGCTACTGCTGGATGGTTCTTTGAGCACATTCACCTCTTCACGATCCACCAGGATCACTCTGGTTCTCCAGAATTACAGATAGTGGAAGAAAACTCAATTCCACAAAGCTCAGTGCTGAGATTGAGCTTTATGTCAGCACATGGCTTGATCTCAGAAGAACTTGCCTTACAGAAACATGTATAACTGAATTCAAAGGAGAAAAGGATTAGGTTAGCCAACAGTATTGCTGCCATAGCACTGATATATGTTTATTCTTAAATAACAACTCAGATTCCCTTGAAAAGAATGCTGCACAGGCATTCCTGCTGCAGACAACACTGAAGATAGCTGTGAGAAGCTGAAAAAGGAACTAACCCCACCTAGAGCCTTTTATAGCAGCAGTGTAGATGTCCCTGCTGGGGAGCAAAACAGGCTTAGCTGGAGTGTGAGATGCATTTTACCCAGCAGCAATCCCTGAGGAGCAGGGAAGGGAGGAAGGAAGGAGTTTCTTGAATCCCAATAGAGCTGCCAGCTATCTGGAGCAATTGGCTGCCCTCAGCTGCCCTGAGAGGCATGGTGCCCAGCTCCCAGCTGGCTGAGTGTGCAGCAGCACTCTCAACATGCAGCATCTCCCTGGTACAGCTTGGGAAGGATCATGGGTCTTTCTGTTTGAGATATTCCTTGCCTGAGTGCCCAGGAGACCAGCTGCTTTCCATTGCACTGCTTTTGAGACTCACCTACTTGGCTGTCAGAGTGAGCAGGGGCTTGCAAGAGCTTCCCCCATCCAAAAGTTTGGCCCTGGGGGGGTGGGGTGTGTGCTGTCCCTACAACTTTGTCATTACACTGGGCTCCCTGTGCCTCACGGAGCAGCTGGTCCTCCCTGCGCCCCAACAAGGAATACTCCATTTGCATACCTCTCTGTACCCCTAGGTGATGCATGTTTTGACTTGTAATTTATGTTACATCTCTCCTCTCTGAAAGTCACCAAATCTGATTTACAAGACCAAAAGTGTGAGTATATCTGCTAAAGCCTGCCAAGAACTCATCACCTCACTGTTCAAATGTTTTGCCCTGTTTGCAGGTGGAATTTCTTTCACTTCCAGTACCAGGAGAGGGCACAGATCACCCAAGGAGCTGCTATTGCAGTGTCTCTGCATAGTGTGACCAAGCAGGATTTCACTGTAAGCCGACCACATAGGACACCCTTCCTCAGGTTGCCCCTTGGCTGACACCACAGCAGCAAATAGCTACTGCCTGGAGACATAACTCCAGCAGCCTGAAAGACTCTGGCCCCTGCAACACAGCTGGTGGGCCAGGTAATCCCCACCACTGGTACTTCAATACAAGCTGTATTCAGCTTGTCTCCCTGGGAAAATCTTCCTCCTCAAATAAATCAGGGTTGGGACCTTTGCACCAATCTGATAATTCCCTGCTCCCAGGAGCAAGGGTGGTTATAGGTATGAGAAGCAAGGCCTGCTGTGCAGCTCTACCTGCTGTGACACAGTCCCAAGGAGGCCACAGGGGGACTTGCCCACTCCAACAGCTGTCTTGATGGCAAATAGCCACTCTTGGGGACTGGACACGCACAGAGCTTGGGCTCATTCCCATCCCCTGTGGGAAATATTTGCAATGCGGAAGCATCAGAGAAAGGCATTGCCTGTGATTTCCAGAGCATCAAAAACATCATGGGGATTGCAAGGGAGACCTCCATGAGCAGAGTCCTGCCTGTCAGGGGTGAGTGGTTGGGGCTAAGCCATGTATAGGCCCCTACATCACAGAAGATGTTCCTGGCACAAAGGCGCTCTTTGCTTATTGACATTTAATGGTGGACTGAGTCAAAACGACCGTCTTCCAGGAGCCAGCCCTCCTCCGGGCTGTCCGCCCGCAGCTGCAGTGGTTTCACACTTGCCTGCAGAGGGAGTCGGCTCTTCTTTATCAGCCAAATTTTGTTGACACAGTTCGGTGCCACCACCTTAACCGAGCTGGAAAAACCGGCCGCGGAGCTGACATGTCCCTGCTGTGGCCCACCACCAGGCTCTCTAGCGGGGATGGTGCCAGTGGGTATGGGAAGACCCTTTGCCATACGCAAGCGCTGGGGATGAAGCAGCAGTAGTGTGTTAGCTGCTTGCAAAGTCCTGCAGGAGAGCAGCATTTGAGGCAGTGCCAGGCCCTCCTGTGTGCTCCAGCAGCGGTACCGCCACTGATGCTGTGCTCAGGAGAGGAGCCACAACCGGAGCAGTGTGACTGTATAGCTTCATCCCCTTCCAGTAAGGGGTTGGGCCCCCAGTAAGGAGCTGTTCCCAGAAGAGGTTTGGGCAGAGGTGCACAGCCTTCATCTGGAAAACATACTCATTTGCAAATCCAGGGTGCCTCAAAAGCAGGATGCTCACAGGGCTGCTGTGCCTCACACACAGAGCAGGTTTGTGAGGAGCTGCCAGGGCTGGGTGAACCTGAAAAGCTGGCTCATGCATGTCCTGAACTCCTCCCTGCCCACGGAGCCACTCAGGGCCTTCACAGGGAGCTCTTCTGCACACAGTAGCAGACTGCTGGCATGTCAGCATCCTGCTTAGGCTTCCCTGTGCCTTGCCAAGAGTGAGGCAGAAGGCAGCTTTGCACTGTGTAGGGCTCTGCTGGGGTTGCAGCTCCTGGGTGAGCTTTCTTCAGCCCTCTGAAAAGTATTGACTCATGTCCTACTTTTTCTTAAGGGGAAAAGAAAAAACAGGGCTTGTCCCCTGCTCGCTGCCTCATAAACCATGGTTTTAATTTCCTAAGTTACGCCACAGCCCTACCTGCCTGCCTCAGTACCTGTTGCAGGGAGGGCACGTTGTAACCAAGAGGCACCTTGCCCAGAGATCAGGTACCAAGCTGAAGGCAGAGCTGCCTGAAGGATAAAGCTCACCTATATCCCTTCCCCCACCAAAGCTTTTAATGAATATGACAGGCTACTCATTATTCATAATTGAACTTAATAGCTAGCTTAAGGTTTTGTTATACTTTCTGTATTCAATACTGAACGAATAACAAAGAGAAAAGGAGAGGAACCTCTGTGTTTCATAGGAAAAGATTTACAGAGGGGAATAAAGCTGGAACAGCTAGAGGAGCTCTCATCTTCAGTAAGTTTACCCAAATACTTCCAGAAAACCGCCCCATAACACAAAGAATGGCTCCTAACAGTTTTTAAGCCCATACACACCTTTTCCTGAGGAAGGCTTTTCACTTCAGGGGTGCTTTTTGAATGCTTCCTACTCACAGGATCCTCAGGCAGGTTTGTGCTTCACTCCATTAGAAGTTATTCTCACCAAATTATTGAATAAGTTTTTAATAGACCATATATGTTTTGACTCCTTGGATAGACGTGCCTTCTGTGCCTGCTAATGCATATGGAAATGAAAGTAGTCATGAAAAGCTCAAGGAATTAAGGACATATCAGATAGGAGACAACATGCTAATACTGCGTGTGGTGCTGGCTTGAATGTCTTTCTGAAGTCGTGAACAGCAAGAAGGCAGCATCCTAAGAAACCTGGAAAATACACTCACATTTTTGTAAGCCCACAAGGGCTCCTTAGGTCTCAAACACTTCTCTCTGCTCTTATGTTCACAAGCAAAACAACATGCAGGTCTCTGCAGTGCCCAGCACCAGTGATCCACATCTGGCCTGAAGGATTTTGCTGATGCTGGTACCCTCTCCTGCAGCATCTCCCTGGCCAGAGACAACTGCTGTCGGGCAGTGCCCAACTGAAGCAGTCCCTCTCCCCCACTGTGTTTTGCTGCACTGCTGGGCTGCAGGGGCTGTAGACAAGTCACTCCACTGGAGCACCAGTTTGCAAACATAGTGCACTTGTCCTCTCGCTCTTGTTTCTTCTCTTCGAGTTCAAAGTAATCCAGTATTGTCCCCAATCCACAAGCTTCCCAACTCACATGCTATATTCAGCCTAATATAAATAGCCAAACTCACATAAGCAGCAGTAATGATCTCCCTCTTTCACCCCAGAGATGGTAAAGAGCTGAGAAAAATGCCCCACCTCCACTCCCTTGACAACTCTCATCTGCTAGGAGATGACACAAAGCCACGATAATGCAACTGGCAACAGGCAGGCATGATGCAAAATTAGTGGAAATATTTTTCCCCCCCCCCCAAAAAAAAAAAAACCTCCAAAACCCATTAAAGTTCAGATTTCAACTCAAAGGCAGAAAGGTGCCAGTAGTGTTTCTACCGCTTACCTACAAGTCCGGGTTTTCATCTGCTACCTGTTATCAGCCTACCTTGCTTTGATCTCCTCCCACCCCCACTGGGGACAATTAGACTCCATATCCTCAGCTCAGAAGTGACATAGGGTGGCAGCAGAGCAAGACTGATGGGTTGCTGTGCCCACCACTGACCATGGTCAGGCTTGGGCATCCCAGAAGGCAGACAGAAACTCCAGGAAGAGCAACATCCACAATGGGATAGTTACAGGTCTATGGCTGAGGTCTATGGACATTTCTCATCTGTTCTTGATGGAAAATTACATTCTCACCCAAACCTTTCTTCACCACAACCCCCCTGCAAGCTGAGGGCTGGATGAAGCACTGCCCAACTTCAGAGGAGCCATCGAATCAGAACTGGGCACTTTCCCAAGCCAGAGCATTCCAGGAGCCCAGCTGAACATGTCAACATGCCTTTCATCTGGAGAGAGAAACACATGCAATAGCAAGGGAGAGCAAAGCTTGGAAACACCAACGAGGGCAGCAGAGGCAATGAGGTTACTCGCCAGTTAGTGCCAGCACTGCCATGCCCCAGCTGAGACCACAGAGCAAAGCCCTTGATCTTCAGCATGGGGCATTGCCAGTTGGACCACAAGCCAATATTGTGTGTGGGTTGTGCAGCTGCTCCCAAGTGTGGGCTTGCCTTAGAGTCCAGTGTAAGTAGAAACACAGGTATCACTCCATAGCATGTCCCCAAGTAGGGCAAGATCATGCATGTTCATGCAAAGATGAGCAGGCACTTCCGTTTTCTTCAGAAAGAGCAGAGCTTGTTGCTTCTATAAACGTGCTGTATGGCCCATTGACTACAACCGGCTCTGAGCTATTAGCAGCTCTCCCTGTGGTCCTGGCATTTGCATCTGTTCTAAATTCTTCTTTTATCACATCTGAGGTTTGGAGACTCCACAAGCATGGGTGTGTGTCATGCTGGTAGAAGAGGGAAGGCACTGCCTGAAACCCCCTGGAAAGACTGAAATATTGCTGATGGAGGTTTGCAGGGATCTAGAGGTATGTGGAGGCTGTAGCAGCAGTAATGAGAAGGAAAAAGCTCTTTAATCTTGCTTGAACAACATCATGTTACACAGATGGCAGGTTCACATCAAACCAAGACCAGAAAACTGCCACACAGGAGAAAGAATACAACTTTATTTTAAAAAATAATAATTTAGCTCAAACACGAACAGGACTGCAGAGGGTTGGTTGAAGCAGGAAGAACAATATTGACCCACAGAACTTAAACCAGACCAATTTCATTCTCGTGTAGATGATACTTTCAGTGCCCTTCCCTGTCCACAGCTCTACTTCAGGTCCTCACCTGCACATAAAGGAATCCTGACTCCCAGGGCTCTTAGTAACAAGGCAGAGGAGAAATGGTGTCTGCTACACATGAAATGCTATTCCTATCTCCAGAGCCTCCACGGAAGATTCAAAAAAGCCAGAAGAGCAACACCAGCACATAAACCAACGTGCAATACAAAGGGAACAACCTGCACTCCTCCCTGGAAGTCTACCTACTCATGCCCCGCTCCCAGCATCCTGGCCAAGTGCTTCCACCCATGCCTGAATCCGCGCCCCCACCCATAGGTGCTGTACACAGAGGTGTGCACACAGGCCTCTGCAACACTCCTCCCTCCCCACTCGCGTCTCACCCAGACTTGCTGATCTTTCACCTCTCGCCGTGCCTGCGTGCCGTACATTTCTTGGCACAGCAGCAGTTCATTTCACAGTGATGGGATGGGCTCAGTGGAACACACTGAGCCACTACTGCAATTTCTTCTCTTCTGTGAAGTGGCCTTTCATGCAATTGCCATTCTGATACACAGGGCTGGCCCCCTTCCTTCTGCACCACATCACAGACTTGTAGAGGACGAATCCAACACCAGCCAGGCACAAGAAGAGAAGAGCCAAGATGTCCAAGCAGAAGTACTCGTACAAGGAAAGGTCGTAGACAGCAGGGCGAAGATAGGGTGCCCCATCGTGACGGAGGATGTACTCCAGCCAATACACTGTCCTATTGAGAGCATGCATCGGTCTGTCCAGGTGCAGAGCTGAGATGAGCTTGGCTGCTTTTCTGTAGCTGCAAAGGAAGAAGACAAGAACTTATCCTCCTCATAGGAGCTTCATAGCTGTGGTCTGAAGTGTCCAGTGGTGCTTTCAAGTCCCAACTTAATACCTTAGGAGACTGGCAAATGTCTTCTGTGATTCTCTTCACACATGCCTTCGAAAGCCACTCTGACAGCAATCGTTAGCCACAGCAGCACAAGCCAGAGTGTATTTTATTCTGTGTTTTATTAACAAGACTGGAGTTCAGCTCACAAGTACCGGCTCAGTGGGCTCATGTGGATTGCTGCTTTCTGAGGAGAGTTTGCACCCAAGAACCTCACACAGCATCAAGCAACAGTTGCACACTTGATGTGCAACTAGCCAACTCCTTCAAGGTATTGTTACAACACCCTTATAACTTACACTGAGGTCAGTAGTTGAGAGATCCTAATTGGTAACAAAAACCAACCCCAAACCAAACAAAACATCAACAAAACAAAACAAACAAGTCAAGCTCCCAGATGGCATTTCAGACACTAGCAGTTGCACGTGTTCTGTTAGAAAGTGGGAGCCCTGTGTGCTGCAGCACATCCAGGAAAGGGCAGAGTATCAGTCGTCAGAAGGAACAGATGAAGCATTACTTTCAGCCCGTTTCTCTGCACTGTTTCCACAGTTTGGGCCAGACCAGGGAGATCCCACGGTGAGGTTGTGAGCTCACTTTCCCTGAGGACAGGCTGATGTTAAGAGGTTTGTGCTTCAGTATCTCAAAAAGCTAAGAAAATTACAGTCAGTCAAGCAGGACTAGGTCATGCTCTCTAACAGCTAATGCTGGAGTATCTTCTCCTCGACCTCATCTCAGGGTTTCGAGGCACTAACACATCTGGCCAGCTAAGCAATGCTTGCAACTCTGCTTGGTCCAGAAGTCACTAGAGGCTGTGTAAGGACCAACACAACACTGGTCCCTACATACAGTGTGTACCAAGGAAGAGCACAATGCTCCTGGATGCCTCACCTGGGGTCAGAGATAACTGTGACGACAGCCTGGTAAAGATCCTCTTCTTTGACACTGCTCCAGTCCATGAGGATACCCATGCCCTTTGCCTGCACTCTGGTCATGATGTCAAACTGGTCCCCATAGAAAGGAAATCCCACCACTGGCACACCATGATAAATCGCCTCAAATATACCGTTCATCCCACAGTGGCTGACGAAGGCTTTCACGTTGGGATGACCTGCAGGCAACAAAACGGCAGCAAGTCAGTGCCTTCCACACTGAAACAGGGCTACTGGTGGCTTCTTCAACACACACCACTCATGTACATTTAGGAAAAACCAGGCATGCTGAGTAAACAAGATGTTACCCTTTGGGAACACACCTGGCTTTTGGCAACCCAAAGCTTGCTTAGTACCACCCGGAGGAGGAGGGAGATAGGGGCCAAGATACAGCTTCAAGCAGGTGTTAGCAGAGGACCATGTTTTGTACAGATCAGATTCACAACATGCAACAGACTTAGAGCCACAAAGGTGCTGCTGTCCTTGTACACCTTTGCTGTGGTTTGGGCTAAACTCTAGGGATGTTACTAGCGGCACACACACACACACACACAGAGCCCAGCCTTACCTAGCAGGTCATTCTGGGGCAGCCACTCCATCATCAGTGTATTCTCACCCAGGTTTTTTGGCTTCTCCCCAAAGTACCTGTGGGAGGAGATAAAGGATGGGGAAAAAAAGGGAGAAGAAACACACAGAGAGCAATTATAAATTTAGTCAGATTGAGAGATGGAAAGCCAATCTCTGTTTTGAGATGAATCACCCCTCAACGTTGATTTTCACCCAACCAGAGTTAAAAGGAATCCTATTCCCTCCTCACCTCCACACCACCTTCTGCGGGAGGCGAGCAAACGCACCAGCCATCTTCTCCACCAAATTGCTTGGAAGAGCTCGGATCCCAATGCCAAAGGAGACAACAACAACACCCACATCTGCTGCCTCCACCCAGAGACGCAGACCCTGTGGGTAAAACACACACAGCTGCTTTGAAGTTTTGTTGGAGAAAGGCTCTTTCCACTGCTGCCTCTGCCAGTAGAAAGCTCTCTACAGAGAGGATGAAGCCAAATCCACCTGGAGCACAAAGCTACATGGTTTTTACCAGGCAACAAACTAGAACCACTGTGACTTCTGCACCCAGCCAAGCAGAAATTACTGGAGCACCTGCTTGGCTTTTGAGCTTGCAGGGAGGTGTCCAAAACTGGCATTTCACAGCATCTCCTCCTGCTTTGGAGGCAACACAATTACCATTTGGCAAATAGGGCTCTGAAAACATCAGGCCCACACAGGAGCAGGCAGAGCTGAGAAGGAAGTGGGGACAAAAAGAGGAAAGGGATTTTCCATCACTAGTAAGGCAGGAGGCTTGCCAGGATCTCTAGCTGTAGGCTGATACAACAGACAAAACATCACACAGGCAGAGTCAGGACCAGTACCTGGCTGGAGATTCCCCACAAACTCTCCAATGGCAAAGCCTCCTGGAGGTGGCAGAAGGTTTTCTCATCTTGCCAGGAGACTCCTACTTATCCTTGATAGCTGCTTGCAAGTAGCAGATTTAGCTTTCTGGTCACTCGGCAGAGAGGCAGCTACAGCTCCAGCAAAACCCACAGTCGCTTGTCCTTTGTTTAGAGGCTACATAAAGAAGGTGTGTATCCAGGGACAGAGAATGTACTTTTTCAACCAGGACCAGAAGGCTGCAGGGAGAAGAAGTCAGCCACCACAGCTGCTGTGGAGCAAACACAGATTATTCCCTTTATGCCAGGCTGAGCTGAGCCTATTTCTCATTATGGATTCTGTCCTGGTTCGGGTTTGCCATGTATTATAGCCAGAAGCATTTTAGAAAAGATCCATAAAATCTGTCTTTGACTATGAATACTTCCTTGAAATAAACACCATGGAAGAACATGAAGTGTAAAAGAAATAGTTCTTCCTGTTATTATCTGAAGAGGGCCTATAGGGATGCTGGGGAGGGACTCTTCATGAGGGACTGTACTGAGAGGACAAGGGGCAACGAGTTCAAACTTACACAGGGGGAGTTTAGATTGGATGCGAGGAAGAAATTCTTTACTGTTAGTGTTGTGAGGCACTGGAAGGGGTTGCTCAGGGAAGTTGTGAATGCTCCATTGCTGGTGGTGTTCAAGGCCGGGTTGGACATAGCCTTGGGTGGCATGGTTTAGTGGGAGGTGTCCCTGCCCAGAGCAGGGGGGTTGGAACTAGATGATCTTAAGGTCCTTTCCAACCCTAACTATTCTATGATTCTAAAGCAGAAAAATTGGATGATTAATTAAGAAATCTTATTAATAGTAGCCTACAGGTTGGGGGATCATAGTACAGAAGAGTCACAAAACACATCTTGGTGTTATTCCCTGGGGATATCTTTCCTTGTTGTATACTTCAGGAACTCAAACTTATCTCTGCAGAAATCCTTAAAAAGCCGCAAAACAACCCAACAACCAAGAATCGTAAGTTTTCAGTGAAGGGATTTTGGTTTCTCCATTCTCTTGAGTTTCACATCCTTTGAGCAATAAACCCACTAAAACTGCAGCAGAAGAGAAAGTGCTGGTTTTACTTTTTTTAAATAAAATTATTCATAACCCAGATTATTACATTATCCATTACAATTGGGCCTAAAATATTTTTCGTTCAGAAAGAGCATTAAAGTTGCTAGGGAAGCATGGCCGTCCACCAGAAGTTCTCACCATCCCTCAAACACATAGCTATATTGCATTGAGTCCTAATCAGAGCAACTCACAATCATACTGTTTCAAATAGGAAGAAATAAACACCTCAATTACATAAATCTGCTCCACTTCAGAATGGGACATTCCTTATGCTACCTCTAGACCTAGCAAATCCCTCTCTTCTGCTGGCATCCTGTAACCTTGACAGAGACATGCCTACCTGCTAGCATGCCAGGCACTGCCTACTGCAGGGCTCTGGATTTATCTACACCATTCCTCCCTTAGGTGCCCTGAGGTCTGTTCTGGAAGCTGTGAAGCACATGAGTAATGCCCCTGCAGACAACTCCCTTCTTTATAAGGCGGGCACATACATGGGCTGATTAGACCAAGCAAGCGTTTTGCAACAGCTGTGAGGCAGCCACTCTGACGCAGCTTCTGGAGAACCCCATGTGCATTGCATTACCTGCATGCCGTGCCACATGGGAAAGGGTGATGTGCAGCCACACACATCTGGAGAACTTCTGTTCTCAAGCATCTGATCTAACTTTTTGCTTTTAGCTGGGAAAAAATCAGCACCCACAGCTCAGTTAAAGCTGCCATCAGAGATCTTCATAGGCCTCTAGTAACTTGAAACTTTAATCTTAATATCAGAACACCAGGATCAACCTGACTGCCTGACTGTCATTATCCAGGTTTATTTCCCCTCAGTATTTCTGAAAGTGGTAAGGCAATGGGACGAATGGCAGACGGGTCCTCCTCTGGTCCAATATTGTCTTCAGTTGGAGGCTTTAAGAGCTTATGCCTCTGGATTTATTACTGGGGATAGTAAGGTACAGGCCACAGAAAGCCTCCAGGATGCCTGGGAAGTTTTCCCTGAGGGCTGGACCTTGAGAAAAAGAGAACAATATACTTAAATGTTGTACATTTTGGGATTCCATGTTGAATTTGATGAGGAAATATGCACAGATCTCCCCTATGGTTTCTTAAGACTACAAACTCAAGGGCAGAAACACCCTGTGGGAAACAGAATTAAGGAGGAAATTCTGGATTGACATAAATCAGTGATGAAGCAATGAAGACTAATTGGTCTTCCCATTTCTGCTTCAAATATAGGAACAAAAAACTACTCATGATCAAGTCCCAGGAACAACATGGCCAATTTTGGACATCCAGACACTATTTTACATGGACAGCAAAGCCACACCCCACTTCAGGTTGGACAGCTTAATTCTACATTCTCCCTGCAACCCCATGGTGTGCCCTGTATCCCTGCTGCACCCAAGCACCAAAACAGAAGCTTTCCAGACTCATGGGGCTTCCAAGCTTTTCCAAGGCTCTTCAAAAGATGATTTATAGTGTATAACTCCTCAGGTTAATGTGCAATCACTGCTCAAAGCTCTCCTGCACTTACCACTGGAAGGGCCTTTGCAGGCTCAGCGAGGATTCCCCCTGTGAAAATGACATGGGGGAGTGTTGGACGGGGGAAGTCCAGCACCACATCGTTACAGAGGAAGAAGAGACTAGTTCCATGGACAAGGTCCAACATGGATATCTTGGGCTCCACTCTATGCTTCTCCATGAGACGTTCAAACTTGGGCAGGATGACCAGCTTTGTAGCCACACGAGTGATAACGTAGACTAGGAGATTCCAAGTCCTACCAAAGAAGCCCATCCTGTCTGTCATCAGGGAATTGAACTCAGGGACATAGGCAATGGGAGAAGTAGCACCAATCTCTGCTGGGAACCAGAAACCAGTGGAGATCACAGCATATTTCACCTGGAGGATGTGGGCTAGGATAAAGCCACACATCTCATTAGGGTCCACCAACAGCAGGTCAAATTTCTCAGACTGGAGTTTCTGCAGAAGGGTAGAGTTTCCCAGCACCAGGTCACAGTTCTCCAGATACTTCTCCAAAAAGGAAAACACCTCCAGAGAGGTCATCTTCCCCTGGAAGACACGCTTTATTTTCTCCTGCACCCAGGCATCTGCAGTCTCTGTGCTGAAGATACCCTGGTACCTCTGCACACGGAAGCCAGGCAGGTAGGTTTCCACATCCCGACCCTCATGAAGTAGCAGCACAGGGTCATGGCCCCGGTCAGTCAGTGCCTCTGCCACTCGCATGAAGACTCGTAAGTGGCTGTCAAAGACTATTGTGGGCATGATCAGCACCTTGGCAGAGTGAGATGGCTCCAGAGTGGACACAGCCACTAGGAAGAGAACAGCAGCAGGGCATGGCAGCACCTTCATCATCTTCATCACTGCAAGGAGAGAAACAGGCCATTAACATAGTATGTAATGCACACAGTTAAGCAACTAACAGGCTGGATTGTTCATGAAGCTCATGAGCTGGCAGAGGAGAGATGTCTGGAGTTCATCACTGGAGAAAAAACAAAATCAGCAAATAACAACACCCCCCCCAAAAAAACAAAAACAAACCAGAAAAAAGCCACAAAAATAATAAGCAAATAAATAAAAACCCCATTAAAAACAAACAAACAAACAAACAAAAAAACCAACAAACAAAACCCAAAACTGAAGTCAAACACCAGCATGTATCAGGAGAGTTTTCCAGAAGCTCAACATCTCCTCTCTGTGCTCCTAAGGCTCAAAAACTAGCAGACTGACCTACAGAAGGTTAGAGGGAGAGTGGCTGGAGGAGCTCTGCTGGCTCACAGCACCAGCAGACATTTGCTGCTCAATCCCCAGTTACCGCTACAGAACCAGCACAGCTGGATTTCATTTCTATTTCTGCGCAGCCAGAAAGGCTGGTTCCTTCTGGGTCCTTGATGTCTGTGCAAGCACGCTGGGAGACCTGCAGAGCCTGGTGGGAATGCAAGATGCACACTCTGGCTTTGGCTATCGCAAGGCCACCTTGCTCAGCACAGACAGGGTAGGAGTGAGCCCAAATCACAGCAGGACACTCGAGATGAACCACAACCCCAGCAGGGGTCTGGATGGAGAACTTCTCCGGTACAGATTAGCTGTGGGATGATGAGGAGGCTCCAGGGAAGAGATAGAAGGGAAAACAGGTGCCAGGATACTGATGCACTGAAAGAAGGCGAACCCAGAAAGTGTCCCAGAGATAATGTGCTAGAGCCGCGGCACACTGACGCCCCTTAGTCAGACTCCTGCCGCTGTCATCAGACTCCCGGTTTGGTGAAACACCCAACATTTCTCTTGTGTAAGGGATGTTGCTACATCACTGGAAGCGAACGCACCTCACCCACACCTTGCATTATTTTGGGAGAAGAATTATGTGATAATTATTTGGGAACGGTCAGAAGCAGAGCAGTGTCCTGAAGACCCAGTTCAGACATGCTGGGAAGGGAGGGGGGAGGAAAGGTTACAATAGGAACAATTGTAAGTGGATTTTAGATGGCCTCACATGCCAAGCCCTGGAGCGCAGGGGGGCTGCAGGGATGTGGTAGAGCAGAATCCGGTACAAGATTTTCTGCCAGCCTCTCCACTATTGCATGATCAATTAAGAGGCAGGAAAGAAAGCAACAGATAAGATGCTGTTAAATACAATCTTCAGATCTTCCTCAGCAGCTGGATATCTCTGGACAGAGATAGTGCATGAGGGCTGGTAAAAGTGACATACTCCTCCTTCACTGCTCTCTTGCTCCATGTGGGGACTGGACATGGGAAAGAAACAGAGCAGCCACTGACGGAGACCTTCCCCTATTTCAAAGACAACTCCTAGTAGTGCTTGGTCTCCTACCCCTCCCACCCTGGGCTGTGCCTGCAGGAGTGATAAGAAACATGAGAAATGCTAGCAGATACCAAGGAGGTTGTTGGATCCACAGAGCAAGAGCTCCTGGAGGATGGAGACAAAGGTGATGGGCTGGAAAGAAGACAGTAAAAGCCCTGCAATGAAGTAAGAATCTGTCCAGCATCTTGCCTCCTGCCCATACCAGCGGAGCTGGCCACTGTACCGCTATATCCCATGAAGCTGGGTCTAGTTCTCAACTTACCTGACAGGTCCAAAGGGGATTTATCCTGCTCAGCACCAGCATTTGGCTATGACATCACACAGCAGATGCAGAGTGAATATGCAGCTTTCAGGGGAGGGAAAGAAGGAGGGATGGCAGCCCTGTACTGCTCCAGGCCAGCAGGGAGCTCAGGATAGGCCCCATGACAAAAGCAGGTATAGACTTGTCTTGGGGCACTTGGTGGGTCATGCACACGCATAACTATGTTGAGAGGAGCAGAAGAAGTGGTTTTCTGTGTGGGGTGGAGTATTTTTTCATCGGGCAAGGAGTAAAAGGCAAAGAAACAGTGCAGGAGAAAGGAATAGTTTTTTAAAGAAAAAATTTGTCACCCCATCTTCAGCAAAGGCCATGGCCTGCCATGGACCTGTGTGCCAGACATTGCTGAGACCCTCAGCTCTGCCAGGTCCCTCCAGGGGCTACCAAAATCCAAATGACAAGTAAACTGTCTAACTTGGTCCTCAGGCCAGGGGCAGTGCGGACACAGGAGACTTGGCAACATGTTCTTGACTTCTTCATCCCTACCAGCAAGGAGCAATCCTAACGGTGCTGGCTCAGGAACCCCTTCCCCCTGTCCTGGCAACAAGAGAGGCTGTAAATCTTCCTAAGTGGTGAGAGGATACCAGGCTGCAGGAATGGACCTTTTTTCGTACCCCAGCCCAATACCATCAGAGATCTCTGGTCTGTCTGTACCCAGAGGGGTACCTTGGCCACAGATCCAGGCCTAGATCTGTGCTAGATATATCAGGCAGGTTCTACCCAGGCACATTGTGCTTTTCAGTGCTCCTGGGATATAATGAAGGCATACTACCAGCTCAAAGGGCAATACTCTGCTCTTCATCGCTTGTTCAGCAACCAGTCACTGTTAGGACCTCAGATTGATAGCAAAGTCTCCTTATGCACACGAGGGCTAAATCCACATGCTCACTTCTCCACTCTATCTTTTACCAACACTGAACAAAGAAGCCACCCCATAAGCTTTGCAGCAGGATCCTCTAGCAAGGGCAGGTGCTGTGGCCAGTGCAGCACATTTCATAGCTGTGGTGCTGGCTGCAGCCCAGCCCTCGGCCTACGGGAGTTCAGGTGGTCTTCAACAGAAACCTTCAAACGGCCGAGCACGGGAAATTAATTCTTCAGGGAGGTGAATTCACAGCCTGCACCTCAGGAGAGATGCGGAATCCAAGTAAGGGACAGATCCCACACTAGATCTGAGAGCAGAGCAGACAGAGCCACCTCCTCGCTAGTGGTCTGGAAGTCCTAGACTAGGGTCTAAGTCACATAAACACTGTAAGAAATAACACTGCAAGGAAAAGGCTTGAAAAGAGGGAACAGACCCTCCACTGTTTTCATGACAAGCACTCAGTAAAGCCACGCTGACTGATCTGCACAGAGCAATCCCACTAACAGCACAGTTAGCACCAACACACAGCAGTCGAGGTTCAAGAAAACTGTTAATAAAGCCTGTAACGTAGAGGAACAGAAAAGGAGCAAAGAGAAACCAGCACTCTGACACCACATCCTCCCCACTCCCCAAAACATCTTACTGGGTCAAAATCTGTCCCTTGATTTTGCCCTACTCAACATGTTTGACAGGGTATGACTTTCATATTGATGGAAAAATAACATCAATTTAACTAAAGTAACTGAACAGCTACAGCTCAAAGGACAAGGGTTTCTTTAATGCAGGTGCCTTTCACTAGGTTGAAGTATTAAGACCTCTGACAGCAGTCTAGCAGAGAAGCCCACACAGAAAGGGCAGTGAATGGACTCCAGGGCAAGGACCCTAACCTTTACATTTCTGCCTCTCCTCCAGCATTTTTTATGACATAGCTCCTGTCTAGGACTTGGATGCCCATATTCATGGGGCTGAATTACTTCCCCTCCTGCACTCTAGTCTCTCTCCAGCTCTTGCCCACAGTAAGAAGAAATGTTTGCTCTGTGAATTTCTCAATAGTTAACAATGCAGCACAATTCATTTGAAGCCAAAAGGAGAAGACATCTTCACCTGGATGCTCAAAACTATTCCTGGAATAAGAAACCAAAGTTTGCCTCATCTGTTGGGTATGTTCCAGAAAAAACAGGACCATCTGCTACCATCAGGCTGATGACAACCAACCCAGCTGTGGCTTATTTATGGAAGCCAAACCTTCATGCAAGCAGGTATGCAGCTCCGAGAACAATTCTGCTGCTGCATGAAGATGTTGCACTACAAGCAGGAGCTGCCCAGAAGAATCTCTAGTAAAATCCTAGAAGATACGATGCTGCATGAAGTAAACTTACAAAAGCATGTGTTAAAGCAGTGGAGTCCAACCATCAATCACATCCAACCCAGTACTTGATGGGGCTTCTGTGCTCTGGTTTTAGATTATCACAGGCTCCTGCTTCACCAGAGTCACCTTGGTAAATAATAGTAACACTAGAATACTCATATTAGTGTTATGGCATACTAATATTAGCATTACAGTATACTAGTACTAGTGTTCTAGTATAGAAAACAATGAACAAGAAAAAAAACCCTTGTCTTCAAATACAAGGCTCCCCAGGGAGCCTACAGCCCTGTGTATTTTAAAGTACTGTTCACACCCAAAGTGAAGAGTGCACAGACATGGCCTGCTCCAAACACCGCTGCTTTCTACCATTTTTCTTTCAGCATCTTCATGGTGGCCCCCAAGAAACACAGAGAACCAAGAAAGCCCAGATCCCCAAAAGACCAAAGGGAACAACCACAGCAGGGATCAGGCCTGCATCAGAGTAACTCATACTTTGCACCACACTTGGTGCTACTGCTTCCACACAATGGCATCAGAAGTGCTCTGCTCATCCTCATCTGTTTTGGACAGTTCCAAACTTTTGGGACCTCAAGCCACCTTCAAGATCCTTCCTCACACATCAGAGTTTTTTGAGGAATCTCTACAGGCAAGGTGGAATCTGTGGGCCAGCAGGATGTTGGTATTCCATAGATCACAGCTACGAACCATGGTACTAAAGAAAATACTGATCCATAACAACAGAGGTCTGGATGCTTGTCAAGGTGTTTGAAACTACAGACATCCTCATGAATGTCAGATGGCGATGGTGTCAAACACCATCATCTGCTTCCTCACGTGGTCTTTCATCACTCATTAAATCTGTCTAGGTGGTAAGAGAGATTCCCCCCAGTCCACATCCACAGGCTTCCGGGGCATCTTCTGAAAAGGACACCACTGTGCTCTGGAAGAGCAAGTTCTTCCGGATGTCCAAAAGGACATCCTCACTTGCACAAAGGCTGCACAACAGAAGCAGCTGACTTGAGGCTGTGCTGCTTGTGAGGGTCTCATGTCTCCAGTGTGGAAGCATTTAGGATTATTGTTTGTAATCCCTGGATACAAGAGACAAGAAGACTTGGGGCCATTTCCAAATATGCATGCAATCCACAGACCCTGAAGCAAGAGCACACAACAGTTCAGTGCACATTCTGGTCTTAAGAAGGGGTTATGTCTGTACAACAGTCAAGTTGAACAAGTTCTTGAGACGGCAAAGAAAACTGGAAAGATACAAGTGCACCAATCTTTAGGAAGTGATCAAGAGGAGTGTGGAGAAGAGCCTTCCATTTACTGCCCTGTCATTTCAGCTTTGCTCTGCAGAGAAGCACCGCATTAAAAGTCATTAAACACCCCAGAAGGTTGTGAAACCTTGTGTAGGAAGCGCTGGGGATTGATAAAGTCCTGACAGACAAGTCCGATCACATTTGATGGAATTAGAAGTAGAGAAGCCAGAAATGAGTCCTATCTTCAATAAAGCAATTGCTACCCTCACGTAAAAAAAAAAACCAAAACAACCAACAACCAAGACCAAACCAAAGGGCTCCTTGACTCTGAGCACACTGGAGGAATGAGACCTGGCCAAGCTGCCATAAACAAAGGGCTGAGGAAGGATGAGAAGGATGAGAAGGCAGAGCAGGGGAGGGATGACACTCCTGAAATCTGATCTCCTGGAGGAAGATGAAGCAAGTTACACAAAAGCTCTTTGAACATTTGTTCAGGTGCCAAGACTCTGATCCTATGCAGTGAAGCAGACGCAAGGCTCGTGGCCTTCAGTAGCCCTGCTGCAGTTACCCGGGCTGTTCACATGCATCCTGGCAGACCCAAGGCCAGGCTGAGGGCTCAGCCCGTTCCCGTCTCTCCTCTCCAGCAGCAGAGACGCGTTCAGCTGCTCCTGCCAGTAGCTCAAGAACTTCAGTCCAAGCCTTCAGCGTGCCCGCAGAGCACGGCCGGGAGCCGCGCAGCACCTTCAGGGCCACCAGCCCCTGCACCCGCCGTTTGCACCTCGCTATCCGCCTGCGCAGCCGCGACCCTGCCGTGCAGGGAGCGCCCGGGGCCAGAGCAGCCCTCTTCCCTCTTCCTCCTCCTCCCCAGCTCCCTCGCAGGGCAGTAGGGCAGGACGGCGGGACAGACGTCGCCAACCCTCGGCCGTGCTCTCACCGGCAGCGGGTGCCCCTACGGGGAGTCAGCGCGGCACTACGGGGCCCAGAGCTGCCCTGGCAGGACGGGGATGCCGAGCACCGGCGGCAGCAGCTCCCGTGCCGGCTCCTCCCGCACCGCTGTTCCTCCCTCCCTGGGTCCCTCCGCCGCGCCCGCCCCGCTGGTGGCAGCAGTGCCGATACGCACCCGCAGCGAGTCCCGCTGGCAGCGCGGCCCGAGTCGCGGCAGAGAGGCTCAGCGCGGCGGTAGGAAGGGAGCGCAGCGGTAGGACCGTCCCCGCCTTCCCCTTTCAGGCCGACCGGCAGCAGGGGCGGGCGGGGCAGGCGGCGGAGCCCCGGCCCACGGGCCGCACCCACGGGCCGCGCCAAAGGCAGGGTGGACCGGTCAGCATGGGGAGCGAGCAGAGGCAGCCCCGGCGCTCCGCAGCTGCAGCAGGGCAGCTCCCGGCAACTGCCGCTTTGCCTCCTGCCAGGACGGGGTGTCAAAAGGGCGTCAAAGCACCTCCCCAGTGACCGGTGCCGGACCCTGCTCAGACATCGACAGGGCCAGGACAGGGGACTGCGCCCAGATCAGTCAGGACAGCAAAATGCGAAGGGCGGCGCTAGGACAACTAGGGCTCTAGGGATACCCATACAAGTACAGCACGTGCCAGAGGGGCACGTCCCGTTTGGCCAGCTCCAGTATTAAACCACAGCAGAAACTGCACCAGTAACATACAGGGAAACTAGGCTTAACTGCTCCACGAGGTGTTTCCTCACACCAGGACTGAACTAGAGATGGATGTTTAAGCCTTCTGAGCCACTGCAAGAGCTTGTGAAAGGAGTTTTCCCCTAGGAGTGTCAGAGCACACGGAAGATCACACAGCTCAGAGCATCTCACAGAGCACTCCCCACAACCCCAGCACTTGCTGCTCTTGCTCAGTCACGTACTGATCTCCAGCGAGATTACTGACATTCTACTCATCTACTGCTGCAACTTCAGTTAGCATTACACCTTCTCCTACACTACTGCATTTGAGGCAGAAGGCTGTGGTAAAAAGCCTTGGTTAGCACTCAGCTGACAGCTGAACCTGCATGGTGATTCTTCCCAACCTTTCCACAGATGCATAACAGAAGGGGTTAAAATAAGCATTACAGCACACAAAACCTCCACCAGGCCTTACCTATTAGGGAAGTTTTTTTTCCCTGTGCACGTGGCCACAGCAAAGGAAGAGATCTAAGGGGACACAGAAATTACGTCTTTGTACCAGGTATATACAGAACGTTTCAGTTACGCCTTTTATTCCTTATTCCCATAGGCTGGCACTATTTACACTGCCAGCTGCCATGCAGCTGTTTTGATAGCAGTATTTGAGAAGAGCTAGCCAGATATTCTGGTCAGGAGCTGAGCAGCTGCAATTTGCCTTGATATAAGCAAACACTGTTCTAGTTTTATCCAGATTTCTGGCAGTCACTCTACAACCATCTCCACAGGCCACCTTGCACTCCTGAAGGCCCGTTATATACACGTAACCATAAAACTAGGCAGACAGTAAGTTGTTGTAGGCAGATGGAGAGACTGTGGTACACTACCACAGCCCTTTTCCCACCTGCTGTTCTACACCTTTAACTACCAGATCCACTCAGATTACAAAGGCAGCAATCTTTATTTTTCAGACACATTAAAATTTAGACTTAAAATACCACCAAAACAGAGCTTTTTAAGAAGTTTGAATTCCAAATGCAAGTTCTGATAAAAAGAAAGATGGCAAATGACAAATCAAGATGATGTTCAGATTCCCAGATAGAAAATACATCTTCCGCCTTCCCTTGGCCTCTAATTTCTTGCAGTAACTGTGGCCTCCTGGACCCCTCTGCACTGTAGCCTAGAATCCAGGGACCAAACCGATTGTGCAAGCCAGAGAAGTCCTGAAAACTGTTCTCTGGAACAAGTTGCAGCTCATGTATATGGGGGTGGCTCATCAAGACTCATCTAACCCTCAATTAGGTGACACTGCTTTGCACACGAACGTAGCTTTCTGTAACAACAGGGCTATTCTCATTACCAATCTCTGGAGAGGGAACGGAAACATGGAAATCAGGCCCTGCATAACCTCGCTCAGTGGGCAGTAGTTCCCTCAGCCCTCTACCCCGCTTCCCAAACATGCACAACCACTGTTCAACTCATACTGGCTGTGGGCTCAGCAGACTGCTCCACCACTAAAGTTAGCCCTATCAGGGTTAATTGCCCAAAGGGGAAAAAAATGTAGTTGGAAGAATCATTTTCTACAGATGCAAACTGTACCAGAAGTAAGGAGGCAGTCACACAAGAGGGAAAGCAAGCCCTCCACTCAACAGCACTAAGCCATTACATTATCTCAAGTTGCTCATATCCATTCAGGCTGCGAATTGTTGAACTTGTCTAAGGCTCCTCATATCAAACATGCACATGCTCAAACCTTACAGCACCAGTCTTTATTTGCTCCAGTGCTATGGGGAAATGCAATTTACCTTGGGAGGGATTTAACAGACGGAAAACAGCTCAAAGAGCAAGTGATCCAAACCAGAAATTTAAGGCGTTAATAATACATTCATCTTGACTCCTAACAGGCTGCACAGCACACTGCTGGGACTAAGTAAAAGCTGGCACATTTTGTGTTCAGAAAAGACAAGGAGTAATGCTACACTGAAGGCAGAGCCTCTGAAACAAAAACATGGAAAAAAGCAAACCTGGGTAGAAAAGGCAGCTTTATCTCCTCTGCCTCCTTACTCACTCCCACCAAGCTAAATATCATAATCTCTATGCAGTCAAGAGTTTCCACACACCTCCATTCCCCAGCTACATTCCCAAAGTGTCATCAAGGAGTGCCACAGCAGTACCATAGACTTTAGTCTTCCTAACAATAGCCCACAACTTCCAACTGCAAGCAATAAGTTACACAACTACTAAGGTGTACTTAGACTCTGCTTTTCTAAGTACTTTCGTTAGCGGCCTTAACAGGAGTGTATGGAAGAGGAAGGTAGGAATTTATTGCAAGGTGAAACCATTACAGAAGAGAATAGAGAAACCCTGTCACATTACAACTGTGAACTTGAAATGTCAGGCGGGGTATAGATTACAGCCAAAGGCTTCAAATCAGTTGTTGCTTTTACAGTAACTAACCAAAAGCAAGTTACAATACTTGCCATTTCACAGGTATCCCAGTTAAACTGGCTGAAAAAGAGGGAAGATACAGAAGAATTATTTTCTTTTTTTCTATTAGATGGGCAGGAAATTGAAATAAAACAAAAAAAAAAATCACTGCCAGTCTTTTAAATTAAGACCACAGAAAATTTAAGTCTTGGAGAGTCACCCTAGTGGTGTCAATAACACCAGCCCAAGGATGGTTTCAAATTAGGGGCTTAAACCAGAATTAGAAACAAAAGGGGTAAACTGCCAACCATTCTGGCACATCGCTACACTGGAGCTACCTGACCCACAATGGGGAGGCAGCATTCCAGGTAGGCCTGACGTCCATAACATCCACATGCCCATCCAGGCCATTCTGGTAAGCAGATGGTTTATGAATTCCAAAGGAAACGTTCTCAGTCACTTTCAAACTTGACAGAATTGATCTGGGTTGATATAGTGCCCCCACGGTAGCTGCCTCGTTTTTTCTTTGTCTTCTCATGGCGGAAAGATTTGCCTTTAGTGAATTTGAGGATATTGTTAGCCTTCTCGCCCCAGTCACCAGCTGCTCCTTTCTGTGAGAGTTGAAGGGGGAGAGGAAAAAGAAATTCAGGTCACTATCCAGAAGAGTCAAGGCAATGCTTTGCACTTCACCATACCCAGCACACTCCACTACATTAACACTGGAGCTGATACAACTCTCCCATGCACCTCTGGCCAGTGCTCACACACTTAATAGCACCTCCTGGTGGAAAGCATTTCCACCAAAAATGCTCTGCACAAGCACACCAAGGCTGCTCTTCCAGTATTTGCTGGGGTCAGGCATTACCATAGTGGGCACTATCTAACTCTACCTTTGCTTCAAATGAGTTATCGGCAACACGGGCATCCACCTCAATTTCTTCTTCCCTTACGCGGCGGAATGGAGAGGCTGGCTGTTAAAGAGAAAGAAAACGAGATAGAGCATACATACACAACATTCACTTAGTGACCACCTCACCCTGCAAATATGGGGTCGTGCTCATGTCACCTTAATCTCTGTTTCTCAGGTATATAATTCTTTTCTTTCTTCAGATCAGGTGGCTCAGGGATGCTCCTGTGCAACTACATCCAACCAACCTTTGCCAGAATAATATTATGCACACATGTGCACTCCCTAGGCTTCTCCAGACAAGGTTCAAGTGCTTGAAGAGGGAACAAAACTACAATTAAAGCTGTGGGACCAACCTCCCCCACCAAAGCCCCAAACATGCCTACTAGTTCAGGAGGCAGAGATGCCTCTGGCTGCGGTTACCACAGTCCATACTCACTCACCCGCTTCACCTTGGGAACTGTGTGCGGTGTTTTGGCTTTTATCTTTGCCTTTTTACTGTGTGGTGTCTCTGGCTCCTGAACATCTTCCCTCTTTTGTTTCTTCCCGATTGTGCCTGTTAGATGTACAGTAGCAAAACTTCAAAGGGAGTAACTGCAGTATTGGGAAAGGTAATGGCATCTCTCCCCCAGAATGCAAACCCAGTTTTGACACAAGTGTGAATGAGAATCAGTCCCTGCATTATCTCACCCAGAAAACAGACTGCTATAACAGACACTAATAGCCATTCTGGGTCAGCAAGGACTTTGCCATCCTAGCCTAATAGAGACAGATAATTTTGTGGAATAGGGTACCTCTATATTTAAGATTTAGTGCACCTGAAGTTTTGTTTCTTAAAATTTACTAGCTGTTGAACCCTTACTGTAAGCACTTGCACAAATCACTAGTGCATTCAAAGTTGTTTTCTTTCTGGAGGAAAAAGGATTTGAGATTGTGCACTGGGACATCATCCATGGTGTTCTACTCAACACAATGTCCTCCAGCACTCTGCCTGGCTGTCACTAACAGTTACTAACATATGCACCCACATACGGCAACTGACAACTGCACAGAAGTGTACCTAACTTTACCATAAATTCTATTGCCAGCAGGTATGCAATAGAGACAAAAAAGATCACACCAAATGAAAAACAAGCCATTCCTTCTCAGTACTGCACCAGATGGCATAATCTAATAGTATATAGAGACTAGACAATATTGTTTAGGAAAGATTCTCATTCATGTTCAGCTCAGCAACACTACCCAACAGACCCATTTCTCAGACTGTAGGTAATACCTCCATTGACTTTTCTAGTCTCTTCTTCAGAGCTGCTTTCACTGCTGCTGCTGCTGCCACCAGCCGGCTTAGACTTCACGTTGTTTGCTGCTGGTGTGGATGCTTTTGCCTTCTCTGTGGAGACAGCAGTCTTAGAATTGCTCTGAGCCCCTTTTGCTGCCTTTTTGGGCTTCTCATCCTTTTCACTGGAACTATCAGATGAGCTGCTACTACTAGAAGCAGCTGCCTTCTTCCCCACAGTTGCTTTTGCCGCCCCTGTAGATTTGGTGGCTGGTTTCACTGCAGATTTGGTGGCTTTTTTCACTGCTGGCTTCTTTTCTTCTTCACTGCTTGAGCTATCAGTGTCAGAACTGTCTGCTTTGGAAGCTGGGGTAGAAGGTTTGGACACTGGCTTACCCACTTTGCCAGCTAATTTAGCTGGAGTGGCTTTCCTCTTCTTTGCATCCTCAGAGCTGCTGGAGCTGCTATCTGAATCAGAGCTACTCTGTGTTTTCTTTGTAGCAGCTTGTGACTTATTTGTTGCAGGGGCTCCTGCTTTAGTTGTAGGCTTCACAGGGGCCTTCTTATCAGAGCTATCAGAATCTAGAATGGAAAGAAAAAAAAAAAAAAAAAAAAAAAAAAAATCAAGGCTAAGCCCCATTCCTTATAAATAAAGCTCACATACAGATTCAATGTTGATATACAGTGCACTTCATCAGCTGATTAAAATGATACTGCCACGGGTATTCCTGTCCAATGCACTCTCATACCCTGCCTAGAAACACAGAGGTCTGAGCAAGCACAACATGCATGTGGAAATTTTCCTTTTCTCTTACTCCAGTACCTGAGCTGTCTGAGGAAGAACTGGAGTCTTTCTTTGCTTGTCCAGGCTTGACAGCTACTTTTGCTAGTTTTGAAGTATTCTTCAGCACAGGTTGTTTAGCTGGGAGTTTATTCCCTACCTTCTTCTTGTCATCCTCAGAGCTAGAATCTAAACACAAACACAAAAAGAATGTTTTTCCATTTAGTGAACTTCTGGTGCAAGTAGAGAGCTCATGGGAAGTGAAAATCAAAAGGGGTTGTGGTTTAAGGGCTGAGCCCACTAGGTAACTGGCAGTAAGCAGCATCTGATGAACATCTGGATGGTCAGGGAACAGCATTTGCCTTTCTAGATATCTTCTTTGTTGGGAAGCAGTGGAAACACGCAGTTTTAAGTTTTTCACTAATGCATACACAAGGAAGCAGGCATTTGGAGAATAAGGTCAAAGAGGCACAGAAGAAGGGACTGGTGAAAGTACAGGTATCACAAGGAACAAACTCAGGGAGAAGAAACCAATAGAAGAAGCTATGTGGTAAAGATCAAAGAACGGGCAATGAACAAGGAGATAAAACTGACGAAGCAGAGAAACTAATGCAGCAACAGTGCAGTATCTCATTTAAGCTTTCTATTTCATGTATTAGATATCTTTAGCAGCGGTCTGAGGATGGACTGGAGACTCCTGCATACAAATATGCCCCTGTATTGCGTGTCATAGCAATCTGGAATGCTAGGCTTGATCTATTCCAACATTTATGAACACTAACAACAGTAATCAAAACCTTGTATGGTTTTGAAAATCTAGGTGACAAAACCAGAAAACACGGAACTGCTGCCACTTGCTGAAGCACTAAGAATATGGGAAGACATCCATTCTAAAGCTAGCTTTCTGCAGAGACAGGCTGCTGCCACCTACAGTCCCTGCTGTGGCACTATCAATGCTGACATACACAACTGAAGAACCCTGAACTTGGAGGGGATATGTAGCACATAGGGAACTTGTATGGGAAGTACAGCAGCGCAAACTTAAACCTGCTGAACAGAAGATACAAAGCACATTGATCCCATTTCTGGAGTCACATTAAAAGAAGGCATCTTTTGAGTCTATTTTGAACTTGGTATGGCAATGACATTTTTCATTTCAGAAACTTCTCCCGAACACAATGGGACAACAGAAACCAAAAATCTTAAGACTCAGATACTCAAAAAAATATGACCATTAACCTTCCTGGAGAAACATGATACACATGATGCCCCACCCTTTCAATCTAGCAATATACAGACCTTCCTGTAACTGCCAATTGGTCTCACAATGTTGTCCTATGGTCAGGCCCTACTTTGCATAGCACACTGCTGTTTTATAACTTCACATTCTTGTTAGATATGGAGACTGTGAAGCTTTTAAGATTCTACACTAAGGATATTAGTAGGTATACCACTATACAGCAACCTGGCCAACAAAACCATTTACACAAAACCCCCAAAATACGTCTTGAATTACCTGAGTCACTGTCAGAACTGGATTCAGCCTTCTTGGTAGTCACAGGTTTTTTTTGTGAGACAGGTGTTGTTTTAGCTACTACTGCTTTGCCTGCAAAAGCAAGTTCAAAATTTAAAGGCCATATCCACATTAAAGCTTTGTCCCAAGATCCAAATTTTTCCAGAAATGAGAAAGCTCCATTCTCAGCGCACCAGTCATTCAGCCAGCACACTGAAAGCCAAGCAAGGACCTGGTCAGCTGCAGTAACAGGCCTGGCTTACTCCTGGTAAACTAGATCCTGATGACTTTTCAAACCAACATGTGCAAAGTACTCCAACCTGCACACAGTTTGGTTTCACAGATTGTATCCAGTGTTGTTTGGGATGTCTTCAAATTATACAGAAGCTTCCAACGAAGCAAATGGCAACGTAGACTAAAGTTAAATGGCTTTTTCAAGGAAACCAAGACATTGTCAAAACATTGTCTGCACCATGTAGTACTTCCTCTGCAGAGTCCTCTCCTCACAACATACCTGCTCCTCCCTTTGGGGTCACCTGCTCTGCCTCATCACTACTGTCTGAAGAGTCACTGCTCTCAGCCTTTTTTGCAGGAGCCTTGGCAAGGCCTTTCTTGGTCTGTGTAGCCTGAGGAGGTGGTACAGCACTGTACGGACCTATAGAGATAGACACAGCTTTCAGATGCCTGCATAATAATGTGAGTAGCACATGAGAGATTTGTTGTAGTTAGAATAAAGCACTTCTGCTATTTGGCTCCATTTATTCATTATTTACTTGAAAGCTTACACCCACTCTACTGCTACCTCCTGTCTCTACTGTGACCTTAACTCTCCTCTTAGCATTCACTGACCCAACCATCTTTGCAGAAGTTTTTTCCGCACTTTTACAAGAATAAGAGTTTGTGTTGTCAAAACTTTTCAAAAACTCCCAACAAATAGAGGTATCAGTTGTTGATTGTTTTCCTTTACTGCCTTCTCAAATCCTCTAGTTAGAGGATCAGACTCAGCTTCTGTGCTTGATCCTCCACAGAGATTAGCTCTCTACAGAAATCTTAAAAGCACTACATTGAAGAGGACCATTTAGCCCATCAGTTGGATTGCAACGGAGTAGCCCTGGATACTTTACGGAAAAAAACAAAACAAAACAAAACCAACCCAATCAAAACCTTAAAAAAGCTTAAATTCTTTCCGTTGCATAACAACCAAACCACTGCAAATTACTTCCCAAATCCTAACAGTCAGGAAACCTGCAAGAATGTACTTAAAATCTACCTGCATAGAAGACACGCAAAACAAGCAGCGCCTGCCACAATCTCTCTCACACCCCCATCCCTTGCTGAAGGAGAAGCTGAATTGTAAGCTTAGCCCCAAACAGCACACATGAAAAGAGCTAGTGTATTTCTGGTTCATAGTACCATCACCAACACAACCTGGAACCTTGTGTGCAGTAACACTTGCCTGTGCCCTGCACATGCTTCTCTCAGGACAGTGGGACTAGCAGAAAGCATCCTCCTCCCACGTAGCAGCAACAGTACTGAGTACTTACCAGACTTCGGCTTTTGTTTTGTGGGTGGCTTTTCATCATCTGAACTGTCAGATGAGTCCTCGCTACTGGAACTCTCTTTGGCACGTTTATTTTTTCCTGGACATGCTTGAGTGGCTGCAGGTTTTGGCAGAGGCAATTTCTTGGCAACAGCCTTATCACAGGAAGAAAAGGAATTTACATTAAAAAAGAAGTTACCGAAGTCCTGTGGGAAGAACTGGATGTGGATCTTGTTTAACTCTACATCTCATGTAAGACAGCAAATTTTGAAGACAAAGAGAGAAAGATCAATGAAAGTTCTCGAATTTTAAAAACGTATAAGCATAGTCTTTCTGGCCACTCTGCTGCTGCTTTCTGTTGCATACATCCCTAAGGAGGAGATCTTCTGATCAAGGGGGACAGAACTAGCTGAAATGATAGCAATTAAATGATAGCTGATTAAACACAACTCTGATTTTTTTTTTTGTGTTGCAGAAAATATTTTTAAACGCCCTAGTACAAAACTCAAAATTACAAATAGTTAAGCATAAAAGACATGCAGAAGTGAACATACAATAAAGACTACGACACGGGTATGACACAGTGGTATATTCTCCTGTACAAGGAAGGAGCAGAGGAAGTGCTAAGAAGGTATTAGGGAAGACAGCAAATGCACTAAGAGGTACTAGACTACATAATCTCACCGTATAAGGGAGAAGGTACAAGAGCCACAAATGCTGTGCTCAGCATCTGTGTCATCTGTGCCTTTGTCTACATATTTTGCAGTCCCTGCAGGACAGATAAATCCAGTCTTACTAGACTTCTACAGCGTTCACAAAGCTTTTCACAGACTAATTTACCTTTTTTGGTGCAGTTTCTTCCTCATCAGAATCTTCACTACTACTGCTACTGCTTGCTGCTTTTCCATTGACCACCTTGGTGGCTGCCTGAGCAGATTTACTTCCTTTTGAGATAAGCAAAAAAGGACATCAGAAAATATGCTACAGTAGATATGGGGTAATTATACGGAGCATAAAGTATCATAGGGAGAAACAAATCACACGAAGTCAATAGGGCAGATTAAGACAGTATTGCAAAGCCATGGTTTTAAACTAGTGCAAGCTTACAGAAAGCATTAAGGTTGCTGATTATGGCTACCTATACAATCTGGGACCAGATGTTTTATTTGCAGTCAGTCCTACTCCTATTCCATGTCAGAAGCAGACTGGAATGGAGTGCAAATGGTAACGTCAGCAGATTTTCAGACTGCTGTTTATACATGTGCCTTTGCATGTAGCTACAGCTTACATCACTCCTGCCATGGCTTTTTTGGTTTTTGCATTCTGACCCATAAAACACAATGAGACGTACCAGACTTAGGTGCTGCTGGTTTTGAGGGCTGTTTCTTTGGTGCTTCTTCATCTGAGCTGCTTGAGTCAGAGCTGGAACTCTCTGCTTTCTTCTGAGGCTGGATTTTGGTTCCAGCTGGCTTCACCACAGGCTTTGCACTTTTCTAAACATCAAGAGGGAAATGTTGTTAGCCCTTGTAGACATAAAGTAATGAAAAACTGGCTAATAAGTGGAACACATGTGCAGATAATATAAACAGCTGTCTTTGAAAGAGATTCCAATTTTGATTTGGAAATGCCACTCTGCCTAATGGCTAGGGCCTGAAAATCTCTGGATAACAATTCTGCTCTTGAAAATCTTCCAGCAGCCCATGAGAGACTTCCTTTGCACTTCAGACTCCAATTCTGTTCTGCTTCCATAAATGGGGCAGCTCTGAAGCTGGCACTGTTCTCTTCCTTTTCCAGACCACATTCATTTGAAGAGAGAAAACACTGACTGGGCAACTCTGGATGGTCTCCTCTAGCATACACTGACATCATTCTTCCCACCCCATGCCTCTCAAGACCACGACTGCAGAAAAAAAAAAAAATTTGCTTTTTATATATGCATTCATATGAAAAAAACATAAAAACTTCAGTGACTGTAAATAATTCTTTCTCTAAGAAGAAAAAAAGTAAGCTCTGGCAGTCTGAGGATGAAAGCAGCGACTGGGGTATGAATCAAAGTGGGTGATGGACCACTCGGTGGATAAAGAACTGGCTGGATGGCTGCACACAAAGAGCTGCAGTCAATGGCTCAATGTTACTGGTCTCCAGCTGGACAAGTGGTGTTCCTCAGGGATCAGTGTTGGGATCGGTCTTGTTCAACAACCTCGTTGGTAACATGGACAATGGGACTGAGTGTGCCCTCAGCAAGTTTGCCAATGACACCACGCTGTGTAGTTCAGTTGATATGCTACAGAGAAGGAATGTCATCCAGAGGAACCTTGAAATGCTTGTGAGGTGGGCTGATGCCAACCTGATGAAGCTCAACCATGACAAGTGCAAGGTCCTACACCTGGGTCGGAGCAATCCCAGGCACAGCTACAGGTTGGGCAGAGAAGAGATTCAAAGCAGCCCTAAGAAGAAGGACTTGCGGGTGCTGGTCGATGAGAAAAAGAACATGAGCCGGCAGTGTGTGCTTGCAGCCCAGAAAGCCAACCATATCCTGGGCTGCATCAAAAGGAGCATGACCAGCAGGTGAAGGGAGATGATCCTGCTCCTCTACTCTGCTCTTGTGAGATCTCATTTGGAGTATTGTGTGCAGTTCTGGTGTCCTCAACATAAAAAGGACATGGAACTGTTGGAACAAGTGCAGGGGAGGACCACGAGGATAATCAGGGGACTGGAGCACCTCTTACATGGAGACAGGATGAGAGAATTGGGGCTGTTCAACCTGGAGAAGAGAAGGCTGCGTGGAGACCTCATAGCAGCCTTCCAATATCTGAAGGGGGCCTATAAGGATGCTGGGGAGGGTCTCTTCATGGGGGACTGTAGTGATAGGACAATGGGTAATGGATTCAAACTTAAACAGGGAAAGTTTAGATTGAATATGAGGAATAAATTCTTTACTGTAAGGGTGGTGAGGCACTGGAATGGGTTGCCCAGAGAAATTGTAAATGCTCCATCCATGTCGATGTTCAAGGCCAGGTTAGACATAGCCTTGGGTGTCGTGGTTTAGTGTGAGGTGTCCCTGCCCATGGCAGGGGGTTTGAAACTAGATGATCTTAAGGTCCTTTCCAGCCCTAACTATTCTATGATTCTATGATCTTCCACAGCACCAGTTCAAACAGCACATCAACCAGTATAGAAATGTCTTCTTACATTATATCTGCAGCAGCTTGGGCATTTCACAGTTGCAGAAAAGTGAGCTCAGTTTCAGGGAGAACTCTGCTGATCAAATTTGCTACTATACATCACTATCAAAAAGTGTGTGAAAGAGACTGGAAAGAAAAGCTGACCTTTGTTGGCTTCTCTTCCTCTGAGTCTGAATCATCACTGGAGTCCTCACTGCTGCTCTCTGCCTTCTTGGCTGGAGGAACCGCTTTTGCCTTGGTCACAGCTGCTGCTTTAGCTGCAAGTAAGGGACAACACACATTGAAAATAGGTTAATTCACAACTTTCATATACCTATATCCAGCACTAGTGTGTATTCACGGCAAATGAATATGCTCCAATAATTAAACCATGAATGAAGAACGTAACAGTGACTTGGTTTTTTTTCAGTTTTAGCCAAATCTACTCCTTTCTGGTTACTGATTGCTTTTTATTAACATGGAACAAAAGAAATCATTTTGCCTCAAGTGAAGTATACATCATGATTCAGGCAAGGCATAAGAACAACTCCAGATAAAAAGGGAAAAGTACTGCTAACCACATAAAGTGCAGTGGAAGGACACATTTTTTGATAGCACTAGGACACAGGCTTGAGAGAAAGGATGGCAGTAACTCACACAAGCAGCAGGTGGGATACTCAGCCTTTCTCTGGAAGTAGAAGACACCACTATCCTGCAACAAACAGGTCACAGTGCCCACCAATACAGAAGGAAGCCTGATAAATCTCAGCCATGCAGAAATTTTGTCAAATTCTGCATATTTTAACAGATGCGAAAGCACTTAAAAAGCCTGGTTTTCCTATAATGGCAAGATAAGAAATCATCCTTTAAAGCTCTCAGTGAAACTGAGAATCCCTGGAAAATAGCATGGGGTGGGGTGGGTGATCATGAGAAGAGTACCAGTCCAACCTACAGACACTCAAAAAAGTTTTGCTCAATATTTAAATCAACATATGATTTGAATGTGCTATAGCAAGTTGCAGTAACCCTTCCAAAACATCCTATTAATGAGCGTTTGGAAAGCAGAATCTCAATACAGACAAGGTAAAGAAAATGCTACTTTTATAGCACCTATAAAACGCAATACTGCCTGATGCCTCCACCAGTCTCAGCCAAAAGAGACAAACTGAATGGTATATTAAAACTGGATAAAGAGATCTCCCTCAGCTAGGATGGCCTCATGTCTCTTGCAGGTCTTTTGCTGTGATAAATTAGTCAATGAAAACTTAGTCCGTGTTAGCTGTTGAAGCACATCAGATGAGCTGCTCAAGCCGAGCTCTATATCCAGGTGAGAAACCAATGCCAAACACAACCCTGGCCTGCCTCTCACAAATCTCACCTGGTTTCTTGGCCGGGGGCTTCTCATCCTCCTCGCTGGAGCTGTCATCGCTGCTGGAGGAAGGCTTTCTCTTCACCTGGGAGCCGTTTGGAACTAGCTTTCTCTTCTTGGCCGCCGGAGACCTACAGCGAGGAAATCCGAGGGCCGGACAGCGGTTGGTGCCGGTGTGCGCCCGGCAGCGTGGCTGAGCATGCCCGCGCCCTCGAACCCCCTCACCCCAATAAGCTTGACCCCGGCCGCCGGAGGAGCACTTACTTCAGCCAGTAACTATAGATGTCCAAGAGGGAGGCTGCGTTGGGGTCTTGCTCCTTCTAAACCAAGACAGAAACCGCGTCAGTCGGTCGGCCACTGGGCCGGGCCGCGCTCCCTCCCCTCCCTTCCCTTCCCCCCCTCCGCCTCACCCCGCCGCTCACCGCCGCCGCCTCCTTAGCGAAAGCGCGCGCGGCGCCGTCGAAGCGGTTCTCTCGCAGGAAGGAGAGCACGAAAGGGAAGAGGTCGCTGGGTACCGCACGCCACTCCGCCATGCTGCCCCGCCGACACGTGCCGTTCGCGCGCACGCGCGCGCAGCGCCACGTACGTACGTACAGGAGGGCGCGCCTGCGCCCCTCCAGTTCCGCATTCCCCGCCGTGTGGGCCGGGCTGTGAGAGGAGCTGTGGCGGCGCGGGTGGGAGGGGCGTGCAGAGCGGGGACGTAGAAATGTCTTCGTGGGGAGAAAGGAGTTAAGTCTCGTTCAGTGGCTGTGTCTGCCTGAATGCATTACTGGGGGGGAGGGAAACTTAGGGGCCGCCGCGAAGAGGAGGCGGTAGGAGCCCGGGACACCTCCGCAATGACACTTGTAATGCGCATATGGCATTGGAAGAGGGGAGGCTCCACTCCACTTAAAACCCCTTCCTCCCATCTACTCTTGGCTGTAATTCATTTTAGATGTGGTCATTGAAAGGAGAATGGTAGGCAGCAGAACGAACAAGGATGCTGCGTGGAGTATAACGAACCAGTAATTGCAGACCATCTCGGTCCTCGTAGTGGCTTCATCGACAGAGTGCAATACTATGTAGCTTGAAACTGGCAAGTAGAGATAGGGGCTGACAACATTAATCAGCAGTCCCAGGAAAAGTGAGCTATAAGCTATGTTCCATATTAGGTATTTTTTCAGGATCAAAGTGAAAGCGCAGAGAGGGCAGAAGTAATATGTCTAAAGGGGCTGTAAGATGAAGTCGGAGAGAAAACTAGGAATAAGATTACTTACAACATATGTTTGAAGAGTATCAAGAAGGTAAGGCTGAAGAGAAGGCTTGAAACAGGCACACCTATTAAATAGGATAAGCATGCACTGAATGTCCAAGCCTGGCCTTAAGTGTAGCTCCTGGATTTATGGACAAAGGATGGGTGCTGGAGCCCCAGGTGAGGCTGATCAGGAAGAGCATAGCCTGTTAGAGTTCTCAGGACCCTGATAAGGAGATTTTGTTCAGCTGTTGTATTTTTCTGTGGCTTTAAATTAGTCATTTATCCACTAGAGTTTTTTCTTCTATGAAATTGAACCGTTGCTCTGATGGATGCAGTGCTCTGTTACTGTCTTTATAATGAGGCTTTGAATTTTTTTATTGCTCCCTTCAATTGGGCGTACTATAAATCCTGCTGAGCATAAAGGAGGAAAAGAGTCACACTTAGTCCTGAGTTAGGGCTGCCAAGGTTAAGCAAGAAGCAGCAGTACTACTAGTGCAAGTAGGTATTCAGCCTTTCACATTTCCCACACCTAGCCCTCTGCTCTTGATCACCTCTAGATGCTGCTGTGCTCTGTGTGGGGTCCCGTCCCTTTATGTAGTTAGATAGTGCTTGCTAAATGCTTGAGCAGACTGTGTGCGCAGCAGAGCGCCCTTGGTGGTGGTGTCTCTGTGAGGTGCTGTGTGTGTACTGCTGAGAAAATAAAAAGCGGCTCATACAGTGGATGACCATACTATAAGATACTGACACTTTGTGCAGTTGCTGCTGCTTGTAGCATAGAAAAGGGACATTAAGCTGAGGAATTGTTACGGGTGTGTGCTTTGTTTTCAGATAGCTCTGATCTGACCTTCCCCTATTATATATGGGATAACTTGCTTGTGTTGCAGAAAGGAAACTGTTTCCAGGAACCAATTCTTCTCTCAGCTTTTGTAGCTTCCATCCACAGTAAGCTATAGCTGGAAGCTTCATCTGCAAAGCTCAGCACAAGATCTCCTTTTTTGCCTGTATTGGTAAGGAAGAGATGCAGCTATTGCTGGTAAACTGTCCTTATTTTAAGTTCTGATGTTTGAAATAACTGCTATGATGAACAAGGGAAATGAGTAGCTGTATCTGTTTTGCTGGCTTGCTTTGCTTCTTGCCTGGCTAGTAAGCATTTCCCTCTCCTGCCAAGCCTTTGCCAGTGAAGTCTGTTCCCACGTGCACTGTGACTGCTTCTCTTTGGAGGAGTGTGGCTGTATAGGTGCATTCGCTATATTGTGCTTGCAACTCTCCAGGTGACCTGGCTGGGCAGTAACCATGCAAAGAAAGCTATTTGTTCTTGTATTCCCCAAGGCAGTAGTGGGAAATCCTGCTGCTGCTTGTAGCATACTACTTGCCCCCCTCACATACTCCTCTTAAGTCTTTTCAGCCCTTCCCCTTGGCTGGCATCTCTTTCGTTAAGACTGCAGGGAGAGCTATTTACCTCAGAAGAGAGCATTCCTGTGAGAGGTCTTTATCACACTCTTGTGGCCAAGAAGAAGTGAAAAAAATGGCATGGGATTCAAGTGCTTACTGAGTTCTTTCCTTGTTACCCCTGAAAAATACCTAGCAAAAAAACCCCAATGGCTCCAGGAAGAGCAATTCTGCCCTTTTCTTTGGGCAGGGATAAGACAGATCCTTGAGAATAATGCTGCAAATGCAGTGGTGTTCTCATGCTACAGTGAACTGAAGGGAGGAATGATCAGACTTGAGAGACAGTCAGCTTTGAGCAAGCATGGATGAAAAGCTCTCTCAGTTTCTTCATTTTGTTCTTCACTCATTACAAACTGTGTAACTCTCCCTTAGACCAATGTGAAGGGGCTTTTGCTTCACTTTGTTATCTGAGTTCTTTGGTGGAAGTTGCTGAGAGCAAGCTCCACCTAAGCTGAAACAACAGCCTGGCAGTTATTTTACTTAGGCTCCTTTGGGAAGGCTCATTAATCTCACTTTAGTTTCCTGTGGGCTTTGCATTGATTAAATTAAGTACATAGCATCCTAACTGACACTAATCCATATGGAGAAGCCCCATGGGTTCCCACAAAGCAGGAAGCTGACTCTGCTAGCCGTCTAAGGCTTTAAAGAGAAGAAGAATTTAAAAGCTTGTTCCAAGGAACACGTTGAAATCCTCATCGAACATCAGAGATTATTTTGGTTTTAATATTTTATTCTGAAAGTTAGAAGATAAGCACCTTTACATGGTAAATAATGTGGAATGATCATTATAAAGCCATATATCCATGGTTATCCACCTGCTTTACTAGTTTTTAGTACATGTGTATTATTCCATAATAGCAAAAGAATTTGGATAGAGACTCTAGTTTGCAACTAGCAAATTTTTGTCCCTCACACAAAGTCCCAAGTAGATTCTGTATTTGCACTCTTCCACAGATCCCAGTGTTCTTTATTCTATTGTGCATTTTCTGGGTGATTCAGATGGGAAAGTACTGGTTTATTTTCTGCAGACCTGGAGTTCCTCAAAAGGCTGTATCATCAGGAAGTGCTTTTATCCTAGTACCTTCTTATTGTGGGAGCAGTCTGCTTTTGGAAGACAGGCTGTGGCACACAGTTTGTAAGCTTCAAGTAGGTTTGGGATAACAAAAAGATTTGGAAGTCACAGGAGAGTTTGACCAATTCAAAGAGTTAATTAGTAGGAAAGAGTTGGTTACTTAGTGTTTGTAACCATCTCTGTTTCAATGTTAGCATTTGTGACGTTAAATAAGTTGCAAGCACAATGTCCTGACTGCTGATTGTTTGGGAAACCACCTTGTAAGGTATCTACATTTGCTGAAGTGTAGCAAGAAAAGACTTTACTAGCTCTTACCCAAGATGTGTTTCTGAACACAAATCAGTGCAAGTTTGCGAAGGAATAATTATTTATGCAGAATCTGTTGCTTGTTTCTAGCAACAAAATTAAATTGAATCTAACTCTCTGAACTCCAACAGTGTCCTTTCACTGCTTGTTTTTTCTGTACTCAAACATGAGCATAGTCATACAGAGTCAGGTAAATCGAAGTTGAAATACAGCATCTTCTAGAGGGAAATACAGAACACCAAGATGCTTCATTCTATGTGGAACAACTTGGTTTTCCCCTAGGAAAAAATAAAACTCCTTGCTCATAGGAGACAGAATTCAAAGCCAACTTTAGGGGTGTACATGGATCAGGTCTTGCTTGTTCTCTTCCACAACTGTTGCTCTAAGTTTCATGTGACTAACGATAAGGAGTTTCTGTATCACCATAACAAATAAATTTTCCTTGCTGTAGCGCTGTTTGCTCGGCCGCCCATGGAATGTGTGATTGGAGCCAGCTGGAATTTCTCTCCAGTGGCAGGAGTCTCCCGCCGTGTACCTGCCTTGAGGGGGATGCACTGCGGCCCTCGGCGGGGCCGGCCCGTGCCCGGTTCTGCAGGGGGCGTCGCTGGCCGCATTCACTGCCGAGTGCCCTCTCGGGTGGCGGGGCTGAAGGCGGAGCCGGCTGCAGCCCTCGGCCGGGGTCGAGGAAGTGACTGCTGTCGGGGACTTGCCGTTCCGCCGGTGATGTGAGAGAAGCGGAGCGGCGTGTTCCTCGTCAGTCCCGAACCATGGCGGCTCCAGGTAGGTGCTGCGGCTGCTCGTCCAGGGAGCCGGGGAAGCGACGGAGCTTTTCCGCTGGGCTGGGCGGGCTCTGTCCCCCGCTCTGTCCCCCGCTCTGTCCCCCGCTCTGTCCCCCGCTCTGCCCCCGGCTGTCCGCGGAGCGTGTCCCGTTAGCGAGCTGTCTCCCGCGTTGGTGCGGGTAAGTGGGGACGTAGCTGAGAGCCGCGTTCTGCGCGACTCAATGCCCGCTCCCGCCTGTGGGGCGGTGCTGCTGCGCGGTTCTGCTCTCCCGCGCTCTCTGCTGCTGGGGAAGGTGGAAGCACGATTCCTTCCCTGAGTTTAGGGGAGCCCCGGGGCTCTTCAGAGCAGTGGAAGCTCCCTTGTTCGTAACCAGGTTGTTGTGCTTGATGCCTCATCTTTCTTCACTTGGCTTTGAGCACAGGCCAGGTGCTGGCAGAGCTCTTCTGTATCTTCGGTGTACGTCGGGTTGGCAGGTCAGCTAGCTCTAAGGGAGGGTATTCTGTACAGTGGTGTGTGTCTGCTCAGTTTGGCTGGTTTTCAGCTCAGGTGTTTTTCTGCGGTGTTTTACAGAGAAGTCAGTTCTTCCTAAGTACTGCTTTATCCCCCTGGATTTGCATACTTGCTTTTTAGGATGTGACTTGATGCCCCTTGTGACAGTGGCACAGGTTCACAAATAAACTGAGCTAGTTTGCCATCAATGAAAATATTTTAGCTAACACATGTACAGGTAGAAGTGGTTAGAGTAGAGCTGGAAACTCCGGGGGGAGAAGGGTTTAACCTATATTGTGCAAGCCTTGCTAGTGCCCAGTTTGCAAGTTCCCCTCCCTGCAGGGAAGTGTACGTGTTTTAGCTAAAAAAGGAAAAAAGTGCTATTCTCAGGGTGTGAAGTAACGTTTGTCTTTCACTGGCGCGTATCTCCTTGTGATGTAAAAATAAGTTAAACTGCGGTCTCAGGAGACTTGTGGGCAAAACTACTCCTTATAAACAGAAGGTGATTTCACAGAGGCTCTTAAAGTAGAACAACTTTAGGTCCACATATCATAATGCAAATCCCTTGTTCCTGTCACTGAAGTTTGGCCTGCAGAGCTTATCTGCTTTGATTCTGCTATTTCCTCTTACTTTTTATTTAAATCAAGGGTTTTCTGTTCCAGTCTAAGTGAGAGTTCTCTCTAGGATGTTAATAATTATTTTGTGAAAACTGTTACTTTGTTATGCATTCCAGTTAGGAAAAGAATGCATTTATCTGCTCATACGTCACTTAAATACATACACTTTAGACACAGAAATATGAAAAATGCTGAGTACTTCTGTTAATGGCCCACTGCCGCTTGGAAGTGCTCTCCCTTTAAGAATCTGTTTATTAAGACACTTTGGCTTGGGTTTGGTTTATATCATAGCTAATTGTCTTTAATAGGAAGTGAATCCTCCTCTACCAAGGATTGATATTTTGGGCTGCCATGTTCATGTATCTTCCATACACATGAATCTGAAAGCAATCTGAGAAGTTAGCTTTAGAGGCTACGTAGTGATTTTTCACTTACAATTTTGGGGAGATTTGATCTAGTAGATGAAAATAGATTTGCTTGCCATTGCATATGATCATCTGAGTTGGAGTAATGGATTTCTCTGTCAGTTTTTTACCTTGTCTGTGAACAATGAGAAGTCATGGTCTACTTCGGACAGGGGTATGAAAGATGACACAGAAAAGCTGTGTAATTATTATTAGAGACCCTGAATCATCTTTATGGGACCAACAGGTACAATGGAAAACTATTTATGATCTGTAAATTGAAAAAGGTCAAACCTTTGGCTTGTAGAATGAAATAATAGGTAGTAACAGTTGATGACATCTGACTCAAATTTGGGAAGTGTTAATTGGGCAACATGTAGTCTTATCCAGAGCA
This sequence comes from Forpus xanthops, assembly GCA_032466535.1. Taxonomy (NCBI): domain Eukaryota; kingdom Metazoa; phylum Chordata; class Aves; order Psittaciformes; family Psittacidae; genus Forpus; species Forpus xanthops. Next base: position 12,490 of record JASSUY010009985.1, on the reverse strand, counting down.
GATAGGTCAGCTTCCTGCAGTATTCTTTAGCTATTGAAGTGGTAATCAGAACCTTGCAATATGGTCTTAATCCAGTATCCCGTGTTTGCTCTGGACTCAAGGATTGTCACCTCACTTCTCCCAAACATGGTCTGAAGATGGCACTGGTTTGTTTGCTTCTCAAAGAGGGGCTATGAAGACATGATACAGTGTATCACTGTAGGATATTTTTATTCTCTTGCCGTGGGTCTTCTGTGATTTTTGACTGAATTGCTTTATTCCCTTCCATTCTGTTTATAAACTAGGGAAAGCTTTGTATCATGTTCTGCCTCTGTGCTATTTATTCTGTGGGCTTTCCACCACAATTAGCATTTCTACACTATTAGTTTGTTGCCTCATCAGTCTTTAAGCATTGCTGTATAATGGAGTGAGCAACTAAGCACTCAAGATGCAGTTACAGCAGAAAGAAAATACTGTTAAAGTGGTGTTGTAAAACTAACAAGGTTACACTCGAGAGTGTAAAAAAACTTTTGAAACTGTTGGCTGATGCAAATCTTTCTCCATCTTGCAGTTACATGTACTTTTCATATCTTTTTCACTTGAATTTAAGTCTTCCTTGTGCTTGCTTTTCCAAAACCACCCTGTTGTCAAGGCATCTGTCTAAGGTCAGGATTTAAAGAAATAGGATGCTTGGTGTTCACCAAGGGGTCTCCTTATATATTTAAAATAATTGGAACATGCATTGTGCTTCAAAGTGTATTCTTAGGGCTTTTCTGTAACTGGTATGTGACAAGTTGCAGAAAAAATTCCCTAAAAAATGCTGTATTCTCCATTTATTGCACTTTTCCCTGAGGACTGTGGAGTAGTTTGTACTACAAAGGAAAGTATTTGGTTATAAAAATAATAGTATGATCTAGGAAAGTAAGTCTTGTGTCATCCTTCTTTTAAATGGGGATGTTGCAGTTGAAACTATTTCTGGATTTTTGCTCTTTGGAAAAAGTCCTGTTGCTGACTTAAGCTTATTTAGCTCTTCAAGATCCTCTTCCAGTATTTTTGCTTATGAACATAGAGAGTTTCCTTGGCTCCAAAAAGTGGAGTCAGTAATTTTATTTCTCAGTTCTTCTTTTAAAAGCGTTGTTCCTCAGTTTATCCTAAAAGTGTAAAAAGCCAAGGTAAGAAGTCTGAGAAGAGCTGGCACAGCTCTTCTGAGGTGAACTGTGTTCCAGTAGAGCAGTATTATCTAGGGAATCAGTATCTTTCCTAAATACTAGGTAAAGTTCCTTCCTGCATGTTGCAGAGGCTACACTGCTCTGGGTGGTGTCATCTCTGTGGATGTAAATGGTGGCAGGGAACTTGCAGAGTCTACCAAATTTACGTCTTTTGCGTACATATTGGAGAAGGGAAGCTTCTTGAATACTTAGTGCCCCTGCAGTGCAACAATGCACATTTAAAATCAGTTGCTCCCCCACCCTCTGCATCCCCTCCAAGCACAGCTGCTTACTTTCATTGAAAGACTGGAGAAGGTCCTGTTTGCTAGCAGGTTTAGTTGTGGAAACTGTGCTGTTTTTAAAAAGGCATGGTAGGATTTGGTGTTCCGTTTAATAGAACATTAAAATGATCTGAACTCAACTGCTGCTTTCCCCAGTGTCCAGAGGTGGGACTTCTCTCAGAGGCTGCCAGCGTGGGACTTTAGGAGCCCTGGGCATACCTTGGGGAGCTGCTGCATCATCTCCCTGTCTGATGAGGTTTGGCTCAGCTGGCTGTGCTATAGAGTATGGTCTCCATTCTCAGCAAATAGTTGTGTTGTCCTTTCGCATGGTACTGTATATGAATCAACATGTGGCATTGGAATCCTAGAATCATAGGATCTTAGAATACCAAGTTGGAAGGGACCTCAAGGATCATCTGGTCCAACCTTTCTAGGCAAAGCATGACCTAGACTAGATGTCCCAGCACCCTGTCCAGCTGAATCTTAAGTATCCAGCTTTGGGGGAATCCACTACTTTCCTGGGCAGATAATTCCAATGGCTGATTGTTCTCACTGTGAAAAAATTTCTTCTTGTGTCCAGTCTTAATTTCCCCAGGAGTAATTAACTTGTGTCCATCACCCTTCATCTTTTTCATGTGACTCCACTTAAAAAGGAAGCAGAAGTCTCTTGTGCTCCTCCCTCTCTAGAATAAAACAACTGCCCTCCTGAATTCTGCTTGGTTTTCCTGTTTCTGCTCATGTGGTTCTGTTGACTTTGTCAAGTGGTGTTCAGCCAGAGGGGGCGTTTTGGCATATTGGTGTTCTCTCTGGTGTGGAAGCCATCTTCTTTTCACAGCAGTTCTGCAGTCTTAGCTCAAAGGTCCCAAGGCTTTGGGTCTGTTTGTCTGCTTTATGAGTTTGCTGGATCCTTGCCATTGAGAATGCTGACTCCTACAAGCCTCCATCTGGGGTTCAGAAACTGTATTCACCAAGAAACAGGCAGGAATTCTGGTGAATACTGCTGAACTGCAGTGTCCATGTTCTTCATAGCTGGGACATCATCCTGTCACTGCTAGAGATTTCCCATTTATGTAGGTAGCCATTGAGAACAGAGCACATCTCCACACTTCCCAACTTTGTCACTTCTGTTCAACTACAATCTGAAGTTGGTAACTGGTTTACAGCTGGGGTACAGTAGCCTATACATAATTTCAGCCTTCATTTCTTAATGAAGTTTGTGGGGAAGGTATAGTCTTTGGAGGTTGTTCATTTCTGGTTGTATTTTAATAAGGTGACTATAAAACTGTCATCTTCAATTCTGATAAATCCGTTCTCTGCAGATGCTCTTTTTGGCAACGCCATATTTTAGGCATTGCTTTCTACTTTAAATCTGTTTTGTTTGCTTGCTTCTGAATGGAGATGGGTTGAAAACGTTGGCACTTTAAAGAGTCAAACTGGCATTAGATGACAATTTGCTAAAAAGATTTGACATGCTCAGCACTGAATTTTACTATGGGACAAGAGCTATAATCCTCAAATTTGGGTATACTTCTTCACAAGTAAACAAGAAAAATAAATTTAGACTTTAAATTGTTCTTAAGATTGGTGGGACAGCACTGTATCATGTCATATTTCTTCAATCTGTATATATGCATCCTAGCAAGCTGGAAACAGTTTTAAAAGTGCTTTCATTCCAGAGCACAGAAATGAAGGACTGTGTAAGTAGGAGCTTAGAGAGTTATGGCATAAGTTCATTTTGGTGGGTCTGTTTTGGGCTGTACCACTATTCTGTTAGATCTTTCCCTCTGAAGAGAGAGTTTATCATGCCAAAGTGGGTAACATTTGTATGACTGTTCTAGGGGAGAGACTCCAACACAGGCTTGTAAAATGTCTGAAGCCTGAATGACTGAACTGTTGTGCTGTGAACACAGGGGCTGGTGTACCCTTCACTTGCATGCATACTTTGCAGGCAGTTTGCTCTCTGCTGCAATGGGAGCAAATGTCTAACACCATGAAAGCCATAGTGACTTCCTGTAAATGTTGTGGAACCTCATTTAAATAAAAGCCTTTTTTATTTTAGGTGTGCTATGTCTAGTGTATACTCTGCTTGAGCACATAATGGTTTGTAGTTGTGTTGCAGGGACCATGTAGTTGCCTAAGATGTTTTCACTTCACACGCAAAGGTGAACCCCCCTTCTCAAGCTAGTTTGTTTCTGAGGTTGAGTTTCTGTGGTTTTATTTTCCTATCAGCATGCTTTAAATCTGTGAATCTTCACATGTGGTTTGTTTCATACTACACAGGAAATACTTTTTTCATAGGAAGTTTTTTTTAAAATGAAAAAGCTACTTACATTTTAGTGGAGTGAATGCAGATAGGAGTTCAACCATGCTTAGGATTGCTCTGTGGCTGTGAATGCTTCCCTTTGGATATATCTGCTGTTCTTTTGAAGAGCTTTGGAGTTTCTGACATAAATTATAGGGACAATCCTGTGGGTTTTTTGCTGCAAAGCTGTGGGTCAGTTTTTGCTTTGAATTTAATCTTCTTCCCTGTGATCATCTTGTACCTATACAGGAACCCTTGGAGGATATGATGTGCTGATTGTGTATGCAAGTGATGCCACTGAATGGTGTCAGTACCTCCAGAACCTCTTCCTCTTTACTCGGCACATTCGAAAGCATCGGATTCTAAGCTACCAGCTGGAAGGCAAGTCTGCCATCTCACAGCAGGAGCTGGACCTTTTCAGTAGAAGTCGAAGCATCATCCTTTTGCTATCTGCTGAGCTGGTGCAAAGTTTTTATCTCCCTCCCATTCTGCAGAGCCTTCAGGAAGCCTTATGCCCCCCCCACAAAGTAGTCAAGCTGTTCTGCGGTGTTACGGACTGTGATGACTATTTGAACTTTTTCAAAGACTGGTCTCAGTGGCAGGAACTCACAAATGATGATGAACCTGATGCTTACATTGCAGCTGTCAAGAAGGCTATCTCAGAAGGTAAGATAGCAGCCGTGAAGTTTTGCTTTCTGGCCAAGGGCTGGAAGAGGGAGATAGGTGGTATTGTTTATCCTTATTTTAACAGTGGTAACATGTTTTACTGAAACAGAAAACTAGAGAAAATTGCACAACCCTTGTAAATTAGGAATTTTTGCAAGCTGATTTTTCTATGTCTGGTCTGTTGGTCCCTAATTCAGGAGAGGTTACTGATGGCTTACAGAGAACTTCTGAATTTGGAGGTTATTGTAGGTGCCTGGCTTTGAATGCAAATCAAAAATAAAAACTGAGTACCTTTGAAGTTACGCCTGTAAATACTGTACCCTGCACTTTATTGACTGTAGTTGATGGAAAATTATCTTTTCCTTCAAACTTACATTTCTGTCGTACCAAAACCGAAATAAGCTTGTCTAGTATGTATTCACTAGCCCTGGGCCTAAAGTCAGAGATATAACCGTACTGGCAACAGATCAACTCATTTCTTATGACAGAATGGCAGAGATTACCTGGAGAATTGCACTGATTGCCTTAAAAATAATTGAACTAGTCTGCAAGTGATCACCTCATTCTGCACTCACAGGAGAGAGTTTCAACTGAGTCTGAGCTTTCCTAAATTCTAGGGGTATGTGTGGTACTCCATTCCTATAATTTCTGTGGAAGTGAAGGTGGAGAGCTCTGGGGAGTCATGCTGCTCAGGATGTTTTTATGACACTGCCATGCATATGGCTGTAGTGTCCTTTGTTAGCCTTATCAGGATTGAAGTCCTGTGGTTGGCTTAGGATTTGTCTGTATTTAGTGGTGTCGTGGTTTAAGCCCAGCCGGCAACAAGAACCACACAGCTGCTCACTCACTCCCCCCTTTCCTCCCCCGTTCCCAGAGGGATGGGCAGCAGAATCAAAAGAATGTAACTCCCACAGGTTGAGATAAGAACAGTCCAATAACTGAAGTGTAACACAAACCACTGCTGATACCGCAAATAATAATAATGACGACAGAAACAACAAGGGAAGAAAATACAACTGCTTACCACCTGCCAACCGATACCCAGCCCAACTTGAGCAGTGGTCTAGCCTGTCTGGATAACTGCCCCCAGTTTATATACTGGGCATGGTGTGCTCTGGTATGGAATGCCTCTTCGGTCAGTTTGAGTCAGGTGTCCTGTCTCTGCTTCCTCCAGGCTTCCCCTCCTCCTTGACAGAGCATGAGACTCAGAAAAATCCTTGGTCAGATTAAACATTACTGAGCAACAACTAAAAACATCAGTGTTATCAGCACTGTTCTCCTTCTGAGAGTCAAAATCACAGCTGCTGTATGGCTACTAAGAAGGAGAAAAATAACTGCTACTGCTGAACCCAGGACGAGTGGTATAAATGAGTCAGTGCAGTCTTCTAGTGTGTCTGGTGGTGTGTGCATGAAGGTGCTTTATGCCAGGATAATAATGGCGATAATGACAATGACAGATTTGGCACAGTAAAAATAAATTTTGTAAGTTATGATCTTGGCCAAAACAGCCTCCCTGAAAAAGGGTGACTTAGGGATTGTGCTGAAGATGGTATTCTCAGGTAAAAGGGTCACAACAGATTTTTCCTAGTACCTTTTCAAAACGTGGATAAACTAAAATTTACATCTTCCTTTCAAACACCCCTAAACCACCTTGGTTTCTCAATGGGTAACCTAGCACTTAAGTAGGCTGGCTCCTTTGCTTTAAGCCTGGAAGAAGACAGAACAGTGGCTGAGCTTTTGTACTCTGGAAAATAAAACTGACCAGAGATTAATTTAACTTTTCCGACTGTATCAGATCCTTCCTCTATGTGGGGAAAAAAATGACTAGGTGACCTTTTCCATCATGTGATTCTACATACCAGGTTTTGTGAATGGCCTCAAATACAAATGTCCTGATACTTCCCCTGAAGAGAAGACAACCCCAGGTGTTCATAGTTCCCTTTCTGGCTGAAACCAGGAGAACTTTTTTCTTGGTTGGTAATACAAATTAGCATCTGCCTTATGGTTTGGTTACAGCCAACCACAGCATAAGCGACTTAAAGTATGAGTGTTTGTGGCAGCAGACCTCTCCCATAGAGAAGCACAGCCTGTGCTCTGCTCCCAGGACATCATTGCTAGTATTTTAGATGAAGATGAGTTTTGAAGTCAGGAGCTCTTAAAGGTCTCAGTTAAGTCCATTCTGTACATCAGACTGAACTTTTCTGGAGTAAGGCAGCCCTCCATTGCTGCAATACTTAGTAGAGAAAGTTTATGACCATATTTGAAATTATTTGTCTGTGTGTCTTCCTCTGGAAAGAACTTCTCTCCACGTGCATTCACCAGTACTTCTAACAGCAGTGTCAGCATGCATTGAAAAACTAAGCCTGATGCAACGATGACCAAACTTCAACTGCAGCTTCCTAACAGTTGAATCTTGAGCTAGTGCGCTGTATGACCCAGGGCATGGTGAGGGCAAATAGGTCTCCAGAGCCTGCACTCTGGCCCTGCTCATGTTGTGCTGTTGCCTTTAGCACAGTTGTTACGCTGTGGTTTGTTTAGTGCATCATGGAACATGACGCCCTCAGACATCACATGGTGACAGCCATTTTATTATTAGTTTAGTGTAAGTTCACAAAGGAGGAAGCACTCATCTAGCCTTGTTGAGAGCTGTGTGCTGACACTGACTCTTGCTCTCTTGAGATGGGACTTTTTTACTTTTACAGTTTCTCAATTCTGGCAAACTGCAAAAGGCTGAAGGTTTGCATTTACAGGCACTTTTGTCATCTGTGGGGAAGTTTTCCAGGCTAACCAAGTTTTTCAGGCTGTGCAATAACTGTGGAACATGAGAATGCTCAGGATGGCACTGTGCCAGCCAGCTCAGATCTGTCAGGGTATAATCACCAGCCAGGGTGCAGTGACCAGCATGCTACTTAAGCCCTCTTGTTTGACTTGTGATACCACACCGTACTGTGCTGTGTGCATGGGGCAGCTGGAATTGTGTGCTGCACATTTGGAGTCAGTGACCTTTCTCTTCCTCTGGCGTTCTCAGAGGTCGGTTGAAATATGTTTTTTTATTATGCATATTTCATCTTCTCCAGTTTATTTCAGCCCCTACCTATGTGGCCTTGAAAAAAAAAAATTTTTCTGCTTTAAAAGTTGATATTTCAAGAGCATTTGCTATTTAATCAGTGGCTTTGAATTTAATGTGCCCAAGCAGACCTTGCAGGGAAAAACCCAGGGAATTCAACATCTGCATGAGGTTGCTAAGGTGATAACTGAATGTAACAGCAGCTGTGAACAATGATGTTGAAGGACAAGTGCAACCTTGGCTGAACAGAGCTCTCATGCAATGAAATGGACAAGAAAGACGGGTCATTACAAGCAAACTTCTAGCAAAATGGGGGAGGTCAGGAGCGGTTATAAGGAAGTATGTGGGTAAATATGGAAGACAGTGGGCAGTTAGAAGGAAGATGAGAATTTTGCTGGAGCCCTATAGATGAGCTGAGATGTTACTCCACCTAGTGCGGGGCTTATTGTGAGATGCTAGAGACCAAGGCAGTGAGCTTTTGTGGGAGGGAAATGGCATAACAGAAACTGCATAAGGTGTTGCTGTTCTCCCTCCTGTACATGTTGGGGAATTTACTTAACTTCCTGGCTTTCATTTGTTGTGCTGGTGAAACAACAAATGAAACCTGAGAGTGTATCACAGAATCGTTCAGGTTAGAAAGGACCTCTTGAGATCACCTAGTCCAACCTCCTTGCTCAGGCATGGTCAGATAAAGCAGGTTGCCCAAGACCATGTCCAGTCAGGTTGTGAATATCTCTGTCAGTGAAGATTTCACAGTCTCTCTGAGCAACACATTCCAGAGAATGTGTTGTTTGACCACCCTCAGAGCAACAAAGCGTTTTCTTGTATTCACATGAAATTTCATGTGTTTCAGTTTGTGCCCATTGCCTCTTGTCCTGTGTCTGGCTACCTCTTTTTCATTTCCTCCCAGCAGGTAAACATTGTTAAGATTTCCCCAACTCTTCTCTATGCTGAAGAGCTCCAGCTCTTGCAGCCTTAATCTGTATGAAAGATGCAGTGGTGCCTTCATCATTTTTGTGGTCCTGTGCTGGACTCAGGCTGTAAAGCTAAACTAACCTTGGAATAAGCTATTTGGAGTTTGAGGTCAGGTTGGACAGATGTGTGAGGTATTCTCAAGTATGTTTCAACCCAGGGGAGTGAAGGGATAGTACATGGAACATTCCCTTCAGCCTGACATCTCTAGCTGTTTGACTGCTAGCTTTTGCTTGTCACTGCCATTTTGGGCTAGAGACCTAAATTCGCAATGAATTTTTAAGTTTGGAGAGCTTCTGTCCTATTACAGTTGGGGCTAATGTTAAATGATCTGTTCAGTGATTAACTATAGATTCTTATTTGTTATGTATGTCAAGATTTCTGCCAAAAGTCAGGTTTTTCCCAGACCTGGCTAATAGGCTTTTGTTGAAGGCTTGATTGCTCAGACAAACTCCATGTTAGGCCTTTAATGCAGTTATGACTTTCTGCTTTACCACGTACCTATTTCAGGATGCAAGTACAGTGAAATCCAGTGTTATCTGTTATGTTGCTCTTACATTTGAGATGTCCTGAGGAATGACAAAGCAAATAGCATATCTTAGAAAAATAGTCTGTGGCTTTTGTAGATAGATTTGAACTTTACTTTCTTTCCCTCCCTTAAAGATTCATTCACTCACATTGAATACTTCTAAAGGCAGCTTCTTACTAGAAACCACAAAAACCACCAGATAGTAACGTTGCTGCACACCTTGGCATAGGACAGGGGTGATCTTATCGCATGACAACAATTCATTGAGGTGTGGGGGCTTTGTACTCTATGGTGACATCGGAAATAATTCCTCTGACAGTAGCAATATCTTATGCTGTGTCTGTTTCTGGCAGGTAGCACTTCAGACAGGACTACTCTTTTAGCGTGTCACTGAGACTTGCAAGTGAGGCAGTAGCTGAGGTAGTATAAACTGGGAACTGCAATCATTCTCTCCATGTTCTATTCTGTCCCTTATAGGAACATGTTCCTACAAGATCGGATACTGTAGTGTGATTTCCAGTGCCTGTGGAGTTTGCTGTTGCATGTGGAGGCAGAACAGGGCCTCAGTGTAGTAGCAGCTCTTCCCTATGCTGCTTGTTAAATTTCATAAGGCATGGCCATTGAGAAACACTGGATACACTAAGTAATCCTGACAGGAAAAGGCATAACTTGGCCAAGTACTTTATGGGAAAGTTGTGCTACCCCCTTAAGGGATACAACCTGGAAATAAAGCAGCCAAAAAGATTTTTGTGAGTGAGTTTGACATCCCTGGTCATCATTTTAGAGAAGGATCATGAAGCTTTGACAGATCGCTGCCTCTATGAAACTACCTCCTTAATATTTGACCTCACAGAGAATGGTGCTCTGGAATACAGTATATTGTTAGAGAGCTAATACTACATCTCTGGGGCTTCAGCTTGTCAGCATACCCAAGTTCATGCAGCTCTAACTTCCTACAGTGTTCCTATGGCCCTGCTGGTTTCTCTTTACTTGTCTGTATGACATCCTAGAGGAGATCTTAGCATTGTCTTTTCCTCACAAGCTGTTGTCTTCAAGCCCTTATTTTGTGGTCCTACGTCCTTACAATGCTCCTGAAGATTTTTTAGCCCTGTGCATACCATTCTCTACAAGGTTCATTTTGGCCCTTAGTTGGCTCTAGAAATTGAAAATTGCATGTGGAAGCCTGTGAAATCCAATTTCGTGATCTCTGCTTCATCTTCAGAGTCTGTTTGATCAGAAGTACAGTAAAAGAGGAAAGCTGGAAGTTGGAAGAAACAAGAATTCGTGTGCAAACCTAAAGGGACAGAGAAATGTGAAACTGGGGACCATTTATTCTTTCCTTCTGGCTCTTGATGCTCTGTGTATGAATATGTTCTGAGTAGTCCTATCTTGGAGAATTACATCCAGCATTTATTTCTGCCAGCTTATTAGAATGGTCTTGAAGACATAATGCAGCATGATCATTTGCTGTACTGCAGTCTTCTCTTCCTCCCTTGCTCCATTTTTCCCTCTTTGAGGGGCAAAATTAAGTGAATTCTTAAAATTGTACTTTTGTCTGTTATATTGTGTTGAAATAAAAGATATGCTTCTTTGACCTTGTTTTTTGAAGAGGAACAGGTGAGGTATTAGCCCTCTGGGTGCAATGAGAGTCCACCTATTATATGGAAGCCCTGCAGCCTGTTTGTGTCTCACTGCCTGTCAAGGGGAGGAAATTGTGATGCTCTTGCACAGGAGTCAAGGTTGAGAGAACATAGTGGTAGCATGCCCTTCCTTGCAGATGCTAGTATGGTTATAAATGACTGGTGCTGGAAGCACAGAGACTTCAGAAGCTGGTTAAAGCAATCAGAGAAACCTTAACTAGGTCCCCAAGTGATACTGAGAGAAATGCATGAATGACCTTATCCATCTGTAGCAAACAGGATTGAGCAGTTGAAATAGAATAATAGAATAGTTAGTGTTGGAAAGGACCTTAAAACTGTCTAGTTCTAACCCCCCTGCCATGGGCAGGGACACCTTGCATTAAACCATGTTGCCCAAGGCTCTGTTCAACCTGGGCTTGAACACTGCTGGGGATGGAGCATTCATAACTTCCCTGGGCAACCCATTCCAGTGCCTCACCACCCTTACAGTAAAGAACTTCTTCCTCATACACAATCTAAACTTCCCCTCTTTAAGTTTTAGCCTGTTACCCCTTGTCCTATCGCTACAGTGCTGTGGCGTATCAAAGACGAACTCCAGTTCTGGTGAAAACGGAAGACCTTTATTTTGCCTCACACATTCTTTTTATAGTCTACTAAGTCCTGAGCAGTAACTTTCCACTCTCTACCCCCTTATCATCCGGATTTAGCAAAACTACGAAGGGTTGCAAATATTTACACCCTTTGATCTGTTTCTGAGATGCACATCCTGCTTTATTTTGCAAACTGCCTCCTTCATTTTGCTAATGGATCTTGACACTTTATTGTTCTCTTTACTGTTCCATGGCTTATGCTCTACCAGGGCCTTAACACCTGGTGTTTTCTTTAGTGTTCTCAAGGCTTAAGCCTTACTGAGGCAATAATGCCTAGATCCTTTTTTTAACTATTTCTGTCCTGTCACCCACACAGTCCCTAATGAAGAGTCCCACCCCAGCATTCCTATAGGCCCCCTTCAGATACTGGAAGGCTGCTATGAGGTCTCCACGCAGCCTTCTCTTCTCCAGGCTGAACAGCCCCAACTTTCTCAGCCTGTCTTCATACGACAGGTGCTCCAGCACCCTAATCATCTTCATGGCCCTCTTCTGGACTTGTTCCAAAAGTTCCATGTCCTTTTGATGTTGAGGACACCAGAACTGCACACAATACTCCAAGTGAGGCCTCACAAGGGCAGAGTAGAGGGGCAGGATCACCTCCCTCATTCTGCTGGTCACACTTCTTTTGATGCAGCTCAGGATACGGCTGGCTTTCTGGGCCGTGAGCTCACATTGCCAGTTCATGTTCATTTTCTCATCAACCAAAATCCCCAAGTCCTTCTCATCAGGGCTGCTCTGAATCTCATCTCCGCTCAACTTGTAGCTGTGCCTGGGATTGACCTAACCCAGGTGTAGGACCTTGCATTTGGCACAGTTAAACTTCATCAGGTTGGCATCAGCCCACCTCACAAGCATGTCAATATCCCTCTGGATGGCATTCCTTCCCTCCAGTGTGTCAACAGAACCACAGAGCTTGGTGTCATCAGCAGACTTGCTGAGGGTGCACTCCATCCCACTGTCCATGTCACCGAGAAAGATGTTGAACAAGACTGGTCCCAGCACAGACCCCTGAGGAACACCACTTGTTACTGATCTCCAGCTGGACATGGAGCCATTGAGCACAACTCTTTGCGTGCGGCCATCCAGCCAGTTCTTTAGCCACCAAGTGGTCCACCTATCCAATTGATGTCTTTTCAATTTAGAGACAAGGATGTCATGTGGAACAGTGTTAACCGCTTTGCAGAAGTCCAGGTAGA